>RJVU01063416.1:3031738-3065293 GCA_003731715.1 Anabarilius grahami | reverse complement strand
TATATATATATATATATATATATATATATATATACACACACACACACACACACACAGAGAGCTGGGTAGATTACTTACAAATTGCAATCAGTTACTGATTCCAAATTACATGACAAAATTATTTATTTAAAATGTTAAATTTATTTGATTTAATTACGTAATAGCTTTTCATTAAACTCATGAACCCCAGTCTGGGAAACCCTAACTTAATGTAATATTTAATACACTTCATGTTGTTGACAAAGAATGGAATATATTTTCTTTTTCTTTGTATTTTTATATCAATATGGTACAAGATTATTCAAATCAATGTGATAAATGAGTTTGGTCAAAAGTAATCAAAAAGTAGTCAGATTACATTACCATAAACGTGTAATGTAATAGATTACGTTACTAACTACAATTTTTGTCATGTAATTTTTAAATTTTTATTTAACAGACACACCTTTTATGTTTCATATACTGTATATAGATGATAGATAGATAGATAGATAGATAGATAGATAGATAGATAGATAGATAGATAGATAGATAGATAGATAGATAGATAGATAGATAGATAGATAGATAGCTTGATTGATTGTGTCACATGCATGTCCCAACCCAAACATAAAGTACAGTATTACCAACTAGAATGGGAAACCTCAGGAACTGATTATATCATGAAAAGTGGTCTATTTATGACAGGATGGAATTGAGGGGTTAAAGAATAAGAGCACTAGGTAACTTCAGCCAAAAAGGAAAGATAACATAGAGCAAGCTGTTTTTTTTTTGTTTGTTTTAATTGGAATAATCCATAGATCACAATAAGACCATGGACATGTATTAAGAAAGTAAATAGGGTCTGTTTTGATTTCATTTTGATTCTAGTGTTGTCTAGAAGCACTGTGTTAGACTAATTAATTGTTTGTTCTAATCGTAAGTTATATAATATGAAACATAAAAGGTGTGTCTGTTAAATCAATTATTAGTCAGGACCTTGCTACTTCAGAACAGAACAAGTTGCTGAAATAATGTTTTGCCAGTGGTGAACAGTCGTGTTGTACTAAAACTATTCAAGTAGATATGTAATATGACTCAAACAGCCATCAAACTGCTGCTGTCTACAAAAAAAAAGGAAAATATAATGCTCTTAGTTTGCGCATGTGCAACACACAGGCAGTTTGAATGACAGAAAGATAAATGGGTAGAAAGCGATAGAAATAAGGAGGGATTGAATGAGCAAGAGAGATAGTTTAAAAGAGAGCATGTAGAGTGACCTGTAAAAGGACTAGAGTTCGTGCTGACTAACAGAACCATACACAGAAGAAACTCCGCCCCCTTCTCTCCTAGCCTATAACAGCCCACTATGGAGCCGGAGTCCAGAAACAGACGAGTGTTCCTTCACACCACAACCACTCTGGACACCCTCTGGCTGTCTCTGTCGACCTGCTTTTAACCTCTCCCTGGTGGATACTGTCTTTTTGGATACTTTTACTTCTTTGACACTTTTGCATGGATTGCTAATTTTAAAAATGTGCTCCCAACAGTTGTTGGATGAATTCAGCCATGGTAAGTTACCTGTTCTTACCTGACTTCACTTGCTGAACTTTGCTGCTTAATTTATGATTATTACTAACACAGTGACTCTTATAAGACTATTGACTAACTTTCAGAGACCTTTCTTCTGGCGTCCTTCTCTTTTTGAGGACATGTTATATAGACACTGAATGTTCGGGACCGATTTATGATGACAGGTTGGGAAGGGTCCCAGAAACAGGGTGCACACAGAGAGCTTCAGGATTTAGGAGTGACAAGAAGGTCCTGGCATGGTTCACTTATGCATAGTGAAGCTTCAAAACTCTCATTACCAGAAGTGCATCAGTGACCCCTAAACCTGCACAGTTACAATTTACAGCACAGCTTCATCTGAACATCATTAAGTGGATAGATTTGGCCCTGGGTACATTGTAATGTAATTACAGGGCACAAAAATCAACTATTTGAATTGAAGAGTGATTTTCCCCAATGAAACTCTAGACAGCATGTGCACACAAACAGTAAACAAAGTATGTGGTGCAGGCGCTCGTCAAGGAGAGTCGTGAGAGGGTGTAGGAGGCTCAGTGGACCGTAATAACTGGCTCACTGGATTATGTAAACTATAGATCATGGAACATTCCTCTGCAGTTTTATTGTTTTGATCAGTAGTTTCTCAGTGATGTATGGGACAACTAAGATCAATTTCTCTCCAAACTGCAGGATGGAGGTGTCAATCACCCAAAGGTTATGTAATTAACTGTGATGGTGTCAGTGTGGTAGTGATCTGGGCTGCTTACACAATTGTTGCAGGCTGATGCCAAGTAGCAGTGACCCAGGAACTATAGAAGGCCATTGTGCCCTTGATCAGTGGCTCCAGATGGCCCCCAAGGGAACTACTGTACTGGAAGTTGTTTTGCATAAAAAAGCAGGTTATATGGTGTGTAAATGTTTAAAACATTACACATTTATTTTAATTTTGTGTTCAGACTGTGGTAATCTCAGCTGTGTGATTGTTTAGATCATCACAATGTAAACTGTATTATCGCCCAGCTCTTTATACAAAGTTGGATGTATATTATATCCAATTGTATCCACATACACAGAGTATATGTTGTGTTCATCAGTAAATTATATAATGGCCTACTATTTTGAAAAGGGAAGTCTGAAATGTTGTGTATGACGTAATGTGTGCAAACGGAAGTGAAGGAGTAAAACAAGATGGATGAAGTTCGCTACTCCTGTCTCGTGTGCTTACTAACTCCTGACAGACACCACAAATTGGCGATGAGGATTGGACCTTTGTTTCTTGCTATCATTGGTCATGAAGATGGCTGTTGCTAACGTGCCTTTCCTGAGGTTTTTACTGTCTTGCCCTGGTGAGCCTGCTATGACGTTCAGCACATGGTTTCAGATTTTTGAAAATGATCTTCGGGTTATTGATGCCACAGAGGATGCTTGGCCAGATGAAAGATGGAGAGCTGTACTGCTTCACTGCCTTGGCACAGAGGGACAACAGATTTTATACTCATTGCCTAACACAGGTACGACATATAAGGAAGCAGAGGATGCACTGAAAGCCTACTTCATGCCAAAAGCTAACATAGTAGTTGAACGCCAAGTCTTCAGTTAGTAGAGAATGTGCTTAGCCCATGAATACTTAGGAGACTTTTACTAGAAACTGATCTCACACTGGACAGAGTTGTTACAATAGCATGCCAGATTGAATCTGCTGCCGATCTGGCTAAATCCATTTCAAATTACTGCCAAATTACCGCCCCCTACAAACGGTGCAGCCAATCACATGCACTTCTTAATTCTGCTCAGGTGGGGAAGAGGAAGTCATGCTTTTGCTGTGGATTGGAGGGACTCTTAGCTAACGCAGTGAAATGGACGGCTGCAGCTGCAACATGCAGGAAGCGTAAAAAGATCAAACTGAAATGTACTTACCAGAAATTACTGTACTGTACACAGAATATTCAGCTCGTACTTACAGCATTATACAGTGACTGTATCTACTTCTGACTAACAGACTTGTGTGATGGATTTGGTGGTTGACAAGGGGTCTTCCATATTTGTCCTGCCCTACATCACTTATGCATGCCATTTCAGTAACAATGTGCTATCGCAACCCAAAGCCAGACTTGTGACATATACAAAAGCCCAAATTCCGGTGGTTGGATGTTTGTCAGCGAACGTTTCCCTACATGACCACTCGGTCCCTGCTACGTTCTTCATTGTGGACAAAGGGACACCACTCATAGAGAGGGATCTAATGTCTGCACTACATGAGAGGACTGAAAACAATCAAGTCCTGCCTCCTACTGCCCTTCCTGTGCCTGCTTCTCCTGTGCCAGTCTTTCAATGCACTTTTGCTGAGTCAAATGAGATTGGATATGCTAAAAACTTTATACACCACGTAAAGCTGGATGAAACATCACACTTGTGCGTCAAAAACTTCACCATCTGTTCATAGTGCTGTGTCAGAGGAATTAAATCACTTTGGAGCGATAGAATGTATTGATGCCTCTGCATGGGTGTCACTAAAATCGTAAAATTACGATGTGCGTTGACCACAGAGAGTCAAATAAAGCCATGATTGTGGACTCTTTTCCATTACCACACATGGATGAACTACTCTAGACTAAAAAGGTTCTACTGTTTTCTCTACCATCGACCTGACTAATGCTTACTACCAAGTGCCGCTGCATGAGGACAGTTGTGATCTAACAGCCTTTATTACTCACGACAGACTGTTCCGTTTTTGTTGTGTTCCTTACGGATTGGCTTCAGCATCCGCGGCATTTCAGAAGATGAAGACTATTATCTTGACTGGCTTTTCAGGGGCTGAAAATTACCTGGACGTCATTATCATCCACAGACATGATATGGCTATGCATAAGAAAGCACTTCAAGCGGTCTTACAATGACTAGAAGCTGCTGGATAGCAGCTCAATAAAGACAAGTGTCGTTTCCGGCAAACCAGCCTGCTGTTCTCAGGTCATACTGTTTCAGCAGAGGGTCTTCTTCCTGATTAAACACATGTACAGGCTTTGATTATCTGTCACGTTTGCCCTTACCTGCTTCTCCTGCAGATAATGCTGTTGCTCCAGCTCCTGTTGATGTTGTTGATGAGGAGTTTGTTGCTTTTCCGTCTGCTGCTGATGTTGATGTTGCATGTGCTTCTTGTCTTGTTCTAATCAAACTTCATACACAGATTTCCAATGGTTGGACACCTTTACCTTAGGGACTGGACAGTGAGTTGTTGCCATATTATAAACTGCGTCTGGAACTGTCTGTTAAGGACAACTTCCTCTTCCGAGGCTCACGTCCGATTGCAACTGCTGCTCTTTGATCTGTGCTGGTCTCCATAGCACATAAAGGACATCAGATAGAGGTAAGGACCAAACAACTACTTCATGATCTCTATTGGTGGCCAGGGATGGATGCTCAGGTTCATGATGCTGTACGTTCCTGCCATGTGTGTCAGCTCACTGACAAACCTGTCAAGTCACACCCTGCTCCTCTGCAACCAGTGCCACTGCCAGATGGACCATGGCAGGAAATGGCTGTGGATATAGTCGGGCCATTTGACACTGCTGCATCCAACAGCAGGTTTGCTATATCTGACTATTACAGCAAATGGCCTGAGGTGTCCTTTACTCACACTGTCACTACGGATTCTGTGGTTTCGTTTCTGTCATCAGTCTTCAGCCGCCATGGAAATCCATTGAGTATTGTTACTGATAACGGTGTTCAGTTTACATCTGCTGCTTCCATCTGCTTTTCTGGAAGGAAGGAATATTCGTCACCATCGGTCCTCTCTCTACTACCCGGCAGCTAATGGTGCTGTAAAGAGGTTCAACCGCGCGCTCAAACACACTGTCCAAATGGCCATCCAGCAATATAACCCATGGAAACAAGGTGTACCATGCCACTTCACTTCACTGGTACTTCACTCTTTTAGCAATTTTAAGGCAGGCAAATTTGCCATCTGCTCCTGTGCACCCACCAATTGACATGACTGTTCGACGAAGGGTTACGCGGCTGCAACACAAAATGAAAAAGTAGACTGATGCTAAGAGGGGTGTTCGGACTCCAGGAGGGAGTTTCCATGAGGGGGATAAAGTGAGGTCATGTCCTATGGGACACAGAAAGTTTACTGATCCTCTCTCGGTTGCCAAAAGACTTGGGGTACATACGTTCTTAGTGATGGAAAGACATGGAATGCTTCCCATCTTACTGCATTTCTATGCACACCATCAACTCCAGTTGAGAATACTGCTCACTACACACACACCACTAGACCTAAACATGATGTTCGCAAGCCAGTTGGTTGAATGATTATGTCACTTAAATCTGATGTGTTTGCATTGATGGTGCAACTCTGATGTTCTATGCTGGTCTTAAAAATGTTTGTGTTCATAAGTAAATTATATTGTGTACTACTATTTTGAAAAGGGAAGTTGTGTATAACGTAATGTGTGAGAACGGAAGTGAAACAAGATGGAAAACAAGTTTGCTGCTCCTGTCTCGTGTGCTTCATTGCTGCTTACTAACTTCTGACAGACACCACAGTATGCTCATGTAAAGTGATATATAGCATACATATAGCAAATCTCACCTGCCTGATTTTTATATTTTAATTTTGTCGCAAAATGTAACTATACCCAGCTCTTTATATAAAGTTGTATATATAAGTATGTTCCTCTTTGTCCGCATACATACACATACAGTATACTTGTGTAGGGCAATATATACTATTTAACATATCGTATTTGCTTGACTGCTTGTATTCCGTGACAGCAACATAGTGTCGGCACAGATCCGGCCCACATGTACCAGATGTGGGCCGAATCTGGATCAGACTATGTTGCTGTCTGGGTTGTCACAAAATGTAAAATAACCCTGCTCTAATCTGCTGAATGTGACTATAAGGCATGACGATATAAAGATATTATAAATATTTATATTATGATTTTCTGTAAAGCTGCTTACAAATAAATTTAACTTGGGGTATAAATATTGCATACAATACATAAACGTCATAAAATGTATTAAAAAAGGTGCTTAGAAACTCACTACCATGATGTTACAGATGTGGCTAAATAATTATATGTTTTTTTTTTAATAGTTGCTAGTGTGTTGCTAGGCAGAGAGTCCTTAACATGGCTGGATTTTTCAGTTCAAGTTCAGAAGATCAGACAAAATTATAAAAAGTCAAACCACTTACAAAATTAATTAATAGGTCTCTATAAAAAGCTGAAGGATTTGAGATGTTATTGATGTCCATGGCACAAATGGTGTTTAATACTTTGGGTTATTTTTTAACTTTTAATATCCTAGGTATTACCAAAAGTAATAGTGGTGCTTTCTAATTCAATAAAATAACTTTGAAATAAAAGCTTAATATAAGGATAAGTTCACGTTTTGTCTGGTAGTATCCAAAGGTGAAAATGGAAAAACCTCATTTGTTATTTCTATGAAATGCTGTCACTTTATAAATGATTATTGTTTGGTTGTGAAAGTGGGTTATGAGCATCTGTTTGTTTAAGACAGTCTGGTGACATAGAGGGTCATAAACCTCAATGTTTGATGTGTGTGAGTGAATGACACACCTCAGCTGTTACCCAACACCTACTTTTCTCCTTCCACATGCTGCAGACAGACACAAAGTCCACAAAGTCACACCACTAGCTTGTTTATTTTTATTCAAATGAATCCCTCTACAACCACCAAGGTTTGCATAGGTCATGTATGTGTTGCGTTGGTAGATTTGGGCTTCTAGAATGGCTGACCTATAAGACATTTGGTGTGAAACTGGACTGTGTGAAACTCTTCCATCATAAAGTTTTAATAAGGGGTAACACAATACACCTCAGAGTTACACAACATTGCCTAAGAGATGGGTAACCTCTTAATATTTCCACATATAGTTTGTACCTTATTTTAGACTTCAGCCACAATCTTGAAGGTACATAATTTGGCCTATAATGTGGTACATATTAAACCATCATAAAATCAGACAGTATTGGGGTTAGAATGCGTGGTAAAGACAGACCAACAAATAGATTTCTTCATATTGGACCACACACATACATTATTTAGGGGGCTCTCAGACATATTTTTGTTAATATCTCTTGGACCATAATGTAACCCCTCGCTCTAAGTGGGACTCGAACCTGAGTCGCTCGCATGGGAGTCGGGTGCTTTAACAAGGAGGGTAAAGACCGCAGTCTCGTCAGTCGCTAGAGCGCCTCTTGAGATCAGCGGAGGGAGGTTTACACACACAGCTCTTAATGGCCTACGTCTGTTACACATGGCACTGAGGGATATTACACCCAATGAAAATTGTCATCTTGCAGAATGTCCATGATGCTCTTTTCCATACAATGAAAGTGGATAGAGACTGGAGCTCTCAAGCTCCAAAAATGAACATTTTCACTGAATAATGACTTTAATTTCAGTCTGATCCTCACAAAACTGGTTTCACATGATTTAGAATATACCGCAAAAGTTGTATGGGTTACTCTTGTCCTTTTTGCTGGTTGATGAAATCTATAGTCACCATCTATTCATTTTGTGGAAAGGAGCAGCATGCACATTTACTAGAATATGTAACTCCCTTTAATATTCAACATACTAAACATTTCAAGGAACAGCAGGATGAATAAATGACCATTTTCATTTTTGTATTTTTGGGTTAACTATATAGTTTATTTTACAGCAGACATCCTTATTAAATAAATAAATAAATGTGCTAAATAAGCAATACAATCATATTTTACACATAATTTGTATTTACACTATTACAGTAATCTAAAATTATGTTTTTCTGCTGGCACTTAGTAGTATTATAGCGTAGTGATACATTGTGTGATATATGATGAGTAGGGCACACACTGTGCTATGGTGCGCAGTCGTAGTGCGGCAACAGACGCGAGCACATGGGGATTCACATGCGCGCGTCTCTGCTGCTGATGCTGCACCGCATCCATCCATTCATTCAGTACTGGAGCAGGACATGCAGTCCTGATCATTCTGCTCGGGCCCATGCAGTTCAACTTTGCTGCATGTAATGTGTTTACACCGTGTTCGTTATCGTATCAGTCTGAAGGCTTGTGGGCATCAGATGGCTTTTGGACAGCTCGTGTGCGGAGATGTTACAGCATCATCATGCGTCGTGCGGTCAGACCTCTTCTTATAGCCATATGAAGGCATTGGGATAATATAATTATAACGTGCATTCTGGAAATAAGTGTGACGAAACAGGGAAGGACTAATCGACCAAAATGCAGTGAGTAGAGCGGGTCGGCTGAATGAGAACATGCTGTCTGTAGGCTACATCAGAAAAGAACCTGAAAGATGATGTTTTATAGTTGTTGTTGTTGTTGTTGTTGTTGTTGTTACTCATAAGATTTTAAAGGGCAGTTTAGGTGAACACGTGAAAAGAAGAATAAAACTAACTAGGCTAAATAAATAAATAAATTCAGTAAGTTACCCTGACAGTTCAAGTTGTATCACAAAATAATTACATCACCACAGACCCAGAACTATTTGGGCAGCAGCTTAATGGCAATAAATCTTGAATGATGGGAACATTGAGATCTGAAGCAGACGCCTCTACTGGCAGATCCGGTGTCAGCAGCGACGTATTCATTAAAGATTACAAGACGTTAAAAGACTAAACCGACCTCAGGAAAGAACAGAACGACCCTGCTTTATCACAGATGAGCAGTGTAAAAGCCAGCATCTGGAATTAAACTGTCTTGAAACAGCAACTAAGGCAAATAAGTTTAATAACCAAATTGTTTTTAATGGAAACTGTAATTGTCCCTGTGGATCTCTGCTGGTACTTTGTTGCCTTATTGGTGGAATGTTAAAACCACTATAATGGAATAGGCCTATTGCCCAAAACACACTAATGGACAGGGTTGCCAGATCTGTGTACACAAAACCAGCAAAGGCCAATCAAAAATAGCCCAAAAACAAGATTACCTTATCCAAATATCAAATCTCAACATATGCCACACCCATACCTAAAATATATATTTTACAGTCACTGACTGTTATGTGTTATACACAATTTTAACTTATAGGCCTAATCATAAATAGTCTGACTGTTAATAAAGGAGCTCAAAACGCCACTCTCTCTCAGCTTATAGCAGTTTTATCGTTGGTAGAATGTAAAACATTTCAATTACATTCAATTACAGTTCATGTAATATGTCAAACCTTTAAACCATGGGGGAAAAAATCATCCTGCAGCAACCGTTTACAAGTTTAGCCCAGTTCTGCGGGAAAACTGCAAACTTGGCAACGATGCTACTGGAAGCCATTTGATAATGGTTAACATTTGCTGATTTGTAATGTTTGTAATGGTATTATTTGTACTTTTGTAATGGAAACCATTAGAGCTTCTGTGATGGTTTTTATTGTTTTGTTTGTTTGTTTTTCAGCAGGGAAGTAAGATATGACACCCTGCAGCAGAACCTGCATAGAGCTTAACTTGGTTAATTTACAGTGTGTAAGCTTAAATTATATTACAATTAATTTTGTTTGTTGATTTTTAAAATGAAATAAGATTGTGGTATAGCCTAGACAAATTTAAACCAAGAATATTATTAATAAAAATAAAAATAAAGGGCTTAAACATATTGACTTTGTTTAAACATTTTTGTGATGAGGAATTTTGCTAAATGTTTAAAACAAAAAATGTATTTTTATGAGCTATTACAATATTAAGTGATCAGTTTATTGTTAATCGCATAATTTCATGTTTAAGAATTTCAAGCTAATTTATAGATGTTATGGTTATTGCAGTGTTTTAATTGAATGAGTCTGAATACTGCGCCGTTCCCATAGCAATAAAATAAGCGGGAGGAGTGCAAAGATCATTCAAAGCCCATGCGTAGTAACGCTTCATAGAGCAGGGCTTCACGCCATACGGATAGAAATAGAAGCGCGCAATGCGCATGCGTAGCAGCTCTTATTCACAGTGCTTCAACACAAACGCTTCACACAGCAGTCTGCGAGGAGAGCGCGCTGGTAGCGCATACAAACCTGACCAAGAACGGTTAGGAATAAAATATACATGACACCCGTGAGAAGAGTAAGTACATGGTTTATGTCTTTGTTTTATATATGAGCTTGTCTGGGATGTAAATATGTCTACTTTAGTATGTTAAAAGGCTTATTTTAACGGCAAAGGGCGGCGAGATGATCAGCCGCGGCACAATAACCTTCTTTGTTCAGGTAACACGATGAAGCGCCTTAAAAACATCACGATTTTACACTTAAATCTTCAGAGCACAATGTTTATTCCTACGTCAGACATTAATATGCGATGTTAACGTTTAGATTTCACCATTTGCTGCTTTATTAATCTTTTTAAAATGTGGTTTTAAGGAGAATTGTTGTTTACGTGAATCTTGCCGCTATTTATAGATTGTTTTATTTTAACTTGAGTTTTATGCTGTTTTTGTATATGGGAATTCTCTTGTTTTTATTAGGTTATTGATTCTGCTTTTATAGTTTTTGGATTGAAACAGTGTTTCGACTGAGCCGGTGTTCAGTTTTAGCTTTAGCACGTAGCCTTGACAGTAAAATGGAGGACCGAAAATGACCAATAAAAACACATCCTGATTAACTAAACTTTACAGAATCGCATTAAAAACAAACCACGTCTGTATAAAACAGTACTTTATTAGTTTCCCTCGTTATTGTATTTTGTTCGTAAAATCCTCACACCTCAACAATATCCACTTTATTATTGAATTATTGATTAATCTGTAGTTGTTGCTGGAAAATCCTAACATTTACTTTGAGTGTTAAATGTGGCAGTAAACACTGTCATGGAATGTCTTTAATGGAGTGTATGTGGTGGGTCCATAACAGAAACATTTAATGGGATTATGTTTATTTTAATTATTTAAAACACACTTTCACTTTGTCATTGTGTAAATATAACTTCTAGGTGTTGGTTTAATGTTAGTATAGAGGACTTATTCAGTGTTTGTTGGCTCCCTCCTTCAGTTAACAAAATGGTTGGCAGCCGGTCGGCCATAATTTCCCTCACACACTACTGCAACGTGGCTGAATCACCCCCAACCTTTTGTGTCTTCAGACACAGGCCGGGGCCGTGTTAATCCATTGCATGTGTGTTACCATCACTGTGGTGTCTTTTACAGTATGGGGAGGAGACATAGGAACCCATGACATCAGATAGTGTCGAGACGTCAGAGATGGGGTTCAATCACACAAACAGGAAACATTACCCAAGAGGGCTGTCCTAACTTTGCAAGCGATTTCATTCAGAAAGTTCAGAACTGAATAAGGGGTGCCCTGTATTTCTTCGTGTACTCGTGGTCTTGCCATTTTAAATCAATATGTTCAGAAAAGATTGTTAAATTCTCTTAAATCCTTTGTACGGTCTCAGAACACAGATCAAATTCATTTGATTTCCAACATCTCCTCTATAGAAAAGGAAAAGTATATTTGCAAAGTGCTCACAAGGATGGGAACTTTGAGTTTTGGGCTTGACATACGATATGTTGCTAATCCTTTGGTTTTTTTGCTCTGTTTGCAGGGTATCCCAGTGTAAAATGGAGGATAGTTTTGATTGCGACTGCGGTGAGCTGGAGCCGCCTGATCATTGAGAAGGAATTGTCTCACTGAGATCATCAACCATTTCGGTTTCCACACATCAGGTGCTTAAAACAGGAAAAAGGAAAAAAATTAGATTTATCACCATTTACTTGGACCGCTAATAATGCTGCTGCTCAGGGCCAGTCATACACTGAAAATTTCTGCACTGTGACGATGGTTTTATAGTTAGTGACTTTAATTATTTCAGTTGCTTTCAAAGATATTTCATTGGCCTCCAAATTCATTCCATTGTGCCCTATTAAACATTGAAGTAAAGACAAATCTCCCACAAACTACGCAAAAAGCTGCTAAAGAGATATGTCAACATATCTTGGCAACATATCCGAATCAGTTCCCAGCATCTCTCAGAATACGCTGTAACAGTCGGTCGGGGAAAACGCTCAAGTCTTTGTAGGCTTGAGTGCCCCTCTCGTGTTTTTAGGTTTGTCTTTCTCCACTAGCTCTAGTTGTTGCAACTCAAGATCAGCTGCATATCATATAAATCAAAAATCCTTCCTGCTATAATATCTGCACAGAGCTGCTCTTCTAGGCCTCAAAATGGCAGAGAAATTTGAAAGCCTTATGAACATTCACGGCTTCGATCTGGGCCCTCGCTACATGGACCTGAAGCCGCTGGGCTATGGGGGCAACGGACTGGTCTTTTCCGCTGTCGACACAGATTGTGATAAGAGGGTCGCTGTGAAAAAGATTGTCTTGACCGACCCTCAGAGCGTCAAACATGCACTACGCGAAATCAAAATCATACGCAGACTCGATCACGACAACATCGTGAAGGTGTTCGAAACCCTGGGGCCCAGTGGCCGGAGGCTTACGGAGGACGTGAGCTCTCTGACGGAAGTCAACTCCGTGTACATCGTACAAGAGTACATGGAAACCGACCTCTGTAAAGTACTGGAACAGGGCTTGTTGTCCGAGGATCATGCACGGCTGTTCATGTACCAACTGCTGCGAGGACTCAAATACATCCACTCGGCAAACGTGCTTCACCGTGACCTAAAGCCTGCCAACCTCTTCGTCAACACAGAGGACTTGGTACTGAAAATTGGGGACTTTGGACTCGCCCGTATCATGGACCCCCACTATTCCCATAAGGTATTTATTTTTTCTCATATTTATCCCTTTCAGTGTTTGAAGTCTGTTCCATCTCATTGACAACCATCCAGATGGTGTCTTGTATGGCTGAGCTATGAATGAGCTTTTATACCATTCTCTGATTCATTGTTTCACAGGAAGTAAATAGTAGTGCCACAGTCCTTGAAATGACACCTCCAGCTTCCTGTTTCTCTGACACTCTTTCCCATACGCTAACTTCCAGTGCAGTTTCCTCATACCCGGTTGTTTGTGTCGTGTGTGTATTGAAAGGAAGTAGACAGGAACACTTCAGAAATATTATGAAAGAATGACACAGCTGTTCCTTTATGGAATCAGAGTTGAATGTCCAGTATTTCTCCACATCCTGAATGCATTTCATTCGCTTGGTGTGTGTGTGTGTGTGAGTGAGTGAGTGTGAGAGAGAGAGAGAGTGAGTGAGTGTGAAAGAGAAGTTTTGCAAGTAGGTTGTAGAGGGGTAATTTCACTGATGTTAGGGGTTGTGGCTGGTTCCAAGCATACACGTGTCTCAAATTTGTAATCATTTCTCCTCTTTTGACTCACATGATCCATATGCCAGCCAGATCTCACACACGTACTCAGACGCCTCCTCCAGAGCCTTTTAGAGAGAGAGCTGTTCCTGCTTCAGGTCTATGAATAGCTGCTGTCACTCCCCCACACATACTCTGGTCTGGGTTTGTTCTACAGGGAACAAGAAAATTGAGACAATATCAGGATCTGGTCCTGTAATTACTGATTCAGCTGCTCTACTGGCTTGACAACTTGAAAGTTTGAGAAATCAGATCCATTGACCATGTCAAGCCCAAAGTATACTTAATTTGTACTTCATTTATACTTCATTTGACTCGTACGCATACACGGGTGTTTGACGCATGCGCATATGTAAATATCTTTGTATTCTTTAATGCTAGAGTTGTACAAATGAGGGTACTTTCTAACCTCTTCGCACAATCTCTCATCTGTGTAGGCCTCCATTGTCGCTGTAGCTTGCATGCGTTCCGGTCTGTTCTGTTTATGCAGTTTTTCTTCGACTACCCCAGAGAACAGTTGCCACCTTGTGGATAAACTAATTACCGTGAAAAAAATTTTAAATGCGCACGTGCGACCTTCGCGTACAAAGTAATTTTTAAAAAATCGGACAAAATTCGCATCACGCGCATTGTACACTGAGCCTTACGTATGCGTAAAAAGTGACTTTGGGCTTTATCATGCATAGAAAAAAGCATAAATTATTCTGAATAAGATTTGAGAATGTATCACATCTGTCATGAAAACAAGTCATTACAGTCACTGTTTTAAAGGTTTATATGTCAACGAATTGGAGTAAAAACAATATATAATTTATGTAACTGTCATGTGCAGTTTAAATATTTATATACAACTGTTTTATTTGAGTGTAGATTATTCATCATTAAATACATTTTCAGTTTTCGGCTAAACTTTAATTTCAGTGTTGGTGTCTTGGTAAATTCATTTTGGTTCATTGCTAGTTGCCGTATTCTGTATACATGTAATAAGCATGTAATATTATGAAAACTTAACACATGCATGCTCTTTTCCCACAGTTTTCTTGTCATTTGAGTTAGTACACTTGCATAGTAATTTACCAGTTCATTAATTTCCATTCACACGAGCACAATGAATTTGAGAGTGTAGGTCATGAAAGTCTTACGATGCTTTTACCCATCTGTGTATGATTTATGTCCCTTATTTTATAATCTTGTAAGGAATTGCTTTCATCTTCACCACAGAAATGGTTATCTTTGATAGCTGAATTATCTTTGATAACTACTTGTTTCTTATAGTGCTCAAATTCTTTTGTTCAGACACACACAGGTATAAGGAAATGGCAAATTTTGAAATGACAGAATTCAAATTAATTCAGATTAAGAGGCGCATGTAACACATTTACATGACACGTACACTAAGCATAACCAAATTATTAATTTGGATGTTCACTTTCATGTAAGCATGGTTGCTGATTGTCAGTAGTGTTTTTTTTTTTTTTTTTTTTTTTTTTTTTTTNTTTTTTTTTTTTTTTTTTTTTAAAGAAGAGACTGGAAGAGATGTTGAGAAGCAAACTTTCTCACACTTCTATCCATTCCTCCCTTTGTCTCTCTCTCGATTTTTCTCTCTCTGCTGCATCGAGTATTGTCAAACTGCTGTGTGCTCACTTTTGCTGACCTGTTCAAGCAGTTTTGTGCATTGATAGATGGAGAAAGAGAAGAGCGTGTGTGTGATGCCTCTGTGAAATGATCCTTTCCTGCAGTAAGCACTTTAGTGGTGGCATATGGAGGTTTGTGGGAAGCAAGCCTTACAGTGCGTCTACACCGGATGTGACTGTTGTCAAGATGCTTTGCACCATAACAGACTGAGTCTACACTGGACATGACATAAAGCAACCATTCCAAATTCATATGCCCTTGTCAGAAGTAGCACAAGTTCTTGGTGTACGTCAGAAATATAATTTGGAATCAGTTTATGTGGAAGAATCATAATCTCTATTTTAAAGAAATTGTGATTCTCATTTTATTCAGAATCATGCAGCTCTAGCATAGGGGAACATTTTTAGTGAATTAAGTTTTTCTCTTTATGCAACTAAAGTACTTTATTGCTTCAAAAGACAAACCAATGAAGACAGTCTTTAAAATTGCCAGCATCCAGTAGGACAGGGCTTCTGTCCATGTAAATGGGGTCAGTTTTGAAGAGCTAAATAAGATCTAGCTGTAATTCAAAGAGGCTGTTTAAGTGCTAAACATAAGCAAAGCTCTCAGCCTAAAAAAAAAAATTGTTTGGAGCATGGCAGTACTAGTCAGAGCTGGTGAAAGTGTAATTAAGAAATGTTTGAATGAGGTTTCTCAGATCTGGAGAGGTCATGATTCATCCGTGACTAGAAGAATATGCTTTGTGTATGGAAGGAAGTAATTTGATGTGTGTTTGGTGGATTTTTATTTGCTGCATCAGAGGCAAATGATCTGTTAATTTGGACACTTTTAATAGTTCTTTGTTACGTTAACATGAGCTTTGTGATAACTAGTGATCGACAATATGGATTCTCAAAAGTCTGCTTTTTACACCAAACAGAAACTTATTGACTGATGCCGATAATCAAATAATGCCAGATATCGACCAATATATTTGTTGACCACTATTCCAAACCCTAGCCAGTTGCCATTACTACCTAAATGGGCAACTACCTTCAAAGGATACATTTTAACTATAATGGAACATCATAAATGACTGATTTGTAGTGCTATACATGGGGAGCAATTCTATGTCATACATATCATCATGTGAGGTGCGAAGGACTACTCAATTAATTTAAACAGTTTTTCTTGAGCATGCTGTTAATCTACCAACAATAAGAACACCAAGCACACATTAGGTCCATTCATAATTGGCTAATTTTATTAGTACATTTTGGTATTGAATGGATACCATGGATGTCCTACAATTTTCAGTATGGGGCTACATTGCTCCTAGTAAAAAAAAAAAAAATCCTGTATTACATACTGAGTATTCAGCAACTGTAGTCTTTTACACAAGTCTTAAAGGTACAGCAGCAAATGGCCTGTTTAGTAAGGGTAAAAGAAGCTGGAAAAATGTTAAACTATGACTGTTTTTGTTGCAAAAAGCGTAATTAAAATTAAGTAGACCTCAGAGGAAAAAAGTAGTATTAAGTGTAGAATGTGAGCCCTTCAGTATTGTAAGAGTCCTGTATTAAAGGGCAGCTGCTTGTTTTCCGAGGGTCTTTTTATGCTCTGCTCTAGAAATCCGACCCAGTCTGAGGAATGTTTGGAATTCACGTGCACTGGGATCAACCCCCTACTTCCCTTCTCCCTCTCCTCTCTTCTATTTGTCTTTTTTGGGCTGAGCACTCTGGATTCTGGTCTTCCTCCAAGTCCTGCTTTTGATGTTTGCTTGTGTCATTGGGTTCAGACTTGTTCTGCCTTGTCTCTGCAGCCGTTTGAGGTTGAGTTTTTGTCAGATTACCAAAGGCTGTTTTTTTCCCCCCCCATTGAGCTGTAGAGGGGCTCCGCTCTGTTCATTGTGCGCCTGTGCATACGTTAAATGTGGTGTGAAGAGACTTTCTTGTACACGGGGGGACTTTTAGAGGCATAAATTGGGCCTAGAGTGTTTTTCACTTCTCTCAGCGCTTTCTGACATTGACTCATTTTACAGGGGAGCTCTGAAACCAGTCTGAACTCACTCCTTCACCAGGCTTTGAATTTGACCTACTTTTGTGGCCTCCGATGATCTGAGAACTGAAATGAAAGATTTGTTTTTTTAAATGTACACCCTGCTTTCTCATATAAAAGATCAAAGTGAGGTGTTAAATCTTTTTATTTTTATTTTTATTTTTTTTAATAAGGGATAAAAATTACTTTTTTTTCCCCCTCATGCTGTGTGATTTGAAGTGTAATTCATGTCCATATTGCAAACAGCCCCCTAATTTTGAGCAATAGTAATGCTTGCCTTAGCAAATGGCAATAAATATGAGGTGTGATTGGTGTCTGTCAATTCTGTCTGACATTTAAACCTCTTGCTGTTTTGGTTTGGAGCCCAGCTCATGGTCTGTATGAGTCATCTGCCACCTCACACCACCAGCGAGGGTGGATTTATTTAACATTCAAATGAGTTGCCTAAAATGTGTCATGACTGGCTTGGTTTGACTTTCTCAAGAAGCATTTACACAGACATTTGTATTCCATTGACCCTATGAGACTCTGCTCTTGTCAATTCCTTAATAAGCACATGTTCTGTAATTTGTTAGGAATGGCAGTTAAAAACAGCAGACAGAACTGTCTGGAAATAATCCTAATTTTGAATATTTTCCTTTTTGTGCTTGGCATCTCTCTCTTGCTATTGCACATGCTTTTTCTATTAAATTGTGTGTAATGTGTCATATAATTTGTTAATTTATTATTATTATTAATAAACAATGAAATTACAATTGTAATATTTTACTGTAAAATAAATTGATTATTTAAAATGTAAGAGCTGCACAATTCTGGATAAATTGAGAATCAAACAAAATAACATGTAAATTACTAGAGATTGTGACTATTAATTGATGACGTCTATTTAAAATGTTTAATCTGAATGAATTATTTTAAATTGTTTGATTCAATGACTCACTCATAAATTCTTGTTTCATTACTGGATGAATTAATGATAAATTGCAAATACATTGTCACTTGTCGTCACCTGGTGGCGTAATGTAATCGATACAATCGTTATTTGAAGCGCCAAGCTGCTTTCAAAAGGTGATTTGTTCTATTTTGATCACTTCCATAGACATCAGTGTTTATATCCGAACTTTAAACTTTTATCCCAGTTCTTCTGTATTAATGAATAATTTAACAATTAATCGTGCAGTATATAAATACTTTAGCCAGATTCACAGTCTAACGCTTCACTCTGAAACATGCAGTGCATAAATCGCAGCCTTTAAGCCTTATGATGATTTTGGTTTTATTTTGATTAATTGTGCAGCCCCATGATTTATGATATTCTGCAGCAAGTTGAGGAGAGTTGTGCTATTATTCGTCTAAGATTAAACCTGCATAGATGGAATGACCCCAAACAGACTTGTGGATGGGCTTCTTTGACCTGGGCTAGCAAGGAACCACTTTCCTGGAAGCACAGCTTGCATTTTGATCGGATAACTTAAAAATCTAACCTTGCCATTACAGGCAATGGATTTCTCCTTCGTTTAAGGAGTGTTTTAAGTTTAATCCTTTAGCAGGGTCTTTCTTTCACACAGTCTTTGAGTAGAATGTGATCTGAATGTTAGTAATCTTCTTCCAGGTAATCTGCTCTCATTGCATTATGTAACCCTGCGCAAGACCTTTGACGCAGAAACTATGACTATGACGATTGTTTAGTAATCCTTTTTAAGTTGGTGTTCTTCCAAGCATCTGTGCTGTTTTAAGAGGGAGTGAAAGGTCACTGAGGTCTGGTTGTGATGTAAAATGATTCCCTAGTCTGTCGGGCTCTGATGGTATTTGTTGGTCCAGAGAAGGTTTTTCAATGGCCAATTGTGAACATACGGTCTGCTGTAATCTGGTTTTAACAGCTTGACAGATACCCTGCAAAAAGAACATGACCATGGAGACAGAAATAGCCTTACAGTGAACTGTGGAGTTATATCTTGCCTCAAGAATCACTAGAACTTTTTTGTTTTGGGCCACTGGCTGAACACACTGAGGGTTATGAGGGTGTTTGACACTGTGAACAGTAGAGCTGCAAGATTAATCTTTTAAAAAAAAAAAAATAGCGCTCATTCCTAAATGGCAACGATTTGGCAATGTCTATTAAACCTTTGACAACCACACTGGAACATTGAAATCCGTGTTTGACCGCTGACCCAGAAAAAGGCTATCTAGGTATGAAACAGCTTTGCATACCCCCTTTCCACCAGCACGAACCGGGTGCTAGTTCAGAGCTAGTGCTAGTGCCAGTTCGGAGTTGGTTCAACGAGCCTTCTAAGAACCGGTTTGCCTCTCCACGGCCTAGAGAGCAAGCACAGAGCCAGGTCTTACGTCACTGTATACGTCTCATATTTCACAGCAAAGCTAGCACCGCAGCGCCAAACACAAATACACCAGGCTCGTTTGAGATGCATCGGCTTCTCGCATAGCGATCGGCGCATGATATCAAAGCTCCGCGAGAACGATCCAAAAGCACAAGGAGTCGTATGCTTTACAAGCGGATCCGCGGCACCCGGCGAATCGGTCCGTGCTGCTCCGATGCATCTCGAACAAGCCTTCTATCAACAATCGCGGATGTTTCACTACTGTTGATGCTCATGGCTTTGCGAACCTACATCGGCATCCAAACACGGCTCGCCGTAATTTGCATATAGACGGAGATTACAATCGAGCTGCTATTAGCTCGATTAGCTGCTATTTCAAAAATGGCGGTCACAAGTTTCTTGTTGGTCACGGTAACCCCAGCCCCTGACGCAAGTGGTTCTTACTTCTAGCCCAGCAATGTTTTGGTGCTACAGTTACGAACCACTTTTCCTGGTTCGGAGCTGGTGCTTTGTGTGTCGAAAGACAAAGAACTGATTTGAAACTAGGCTCTGGCTCCGAACCAGCACTCAAACTGCCTTGGTGGAAAAGGGGTAACAGACAGTCTTTTCAACCACACAGTATTGCTATTTCCATGATACAAATATTCAAATTATCACAGAAGTAAAATAAAATGGAATGAAAGTTTATAGTTCGGATATAAACACTGTGTATGGAAGCAATGCATACCATATGAAAGTAACTTGGCACTTCAAATAATGATTGTATCAATAAGTGACTGTTAAAAAATGTCATGATTCATTAATTCAAGAGATTTGTTCAGAAATGCTGATTCATCCAGTAATGGAACAAGTGAAGTATTTGAGTCATTGAATGATTCATTTAAACCATTTATTTATTTATTTTATTTTTATAATTCATTCCAATTAAACATTTTGAATAGATTGCAGCAATTAACATTTTGTCAGAACCTCTAGAAAATTACAAGTTATTTTGTTTAGTTGTCTGTTCAGAATCATGGGAGAATTATCTCTATTAAACAAAAAATGTGATTTTCAGTTTCAGAATCGTGCAGCTCTAATGAACAGTGACCCAGAGGTGCTCTCTAATGTCAGTGACTTGTCTGTCTGTCTGTCATTGTGTCGGGCACGAGACGGATTATCCTGATTCTTTGTCAAGAGGGACTGCTTATCTGTCTTGATCTGTCTGTCTGTCTGTACATTTGTGTCCTCCTTGAGTCATTATCTTTCTGTGTGTCCTTTAGATCTATAGGCCAGAAGCCTACAATGGTTGGTTTGGCAAAACTTTGGTCCTGTTGTGCATAACAGAGAATTCTTGGGTTACTGTGGCAGTAACAAACAATAGTACTCAAGGGGGGCAGTAGTTACTCTCAAATGTCTGTGCCATTAAACCCTGTGTTATTCAAATAGATAGATGGATGTTGAGAGAATGAGAGTATGTGTTTGTGATTCTGTCATAATGGTAGCTGGCCTGAAAGAGGAAAGGGAAAGAAGAAAAAAAAAAACTGACCAAAGACAATAATTTACAATAGTATACACTATAGTGACCCATAATGCATACTTGAATTATGAAGTGCATTAAAATGTTTTGGAAAATAACAATGGGCCTGACTGTAGCATAGCTAGAAACTGTTGACTGAATATTAAATGTTCATATAGTTATTATAAGCCTTTTCATGTGAAGGGTAGATGTGAAACTGGGCCATGTGCAGGCAGCCCTGCTTTACTCAGGAAATGTCTGGTACAGCTGTCCCGAGTGTTTTGTACATGTGGCCATGTGGTGCATGACCTCGTCAATGAACAAGATGAGACATGAGGAACATGAATTAACTGCCCATGCAGTAGGGGGTGTTATTTCATAAATGCATGTGTGAGTTACAGTTTCTGCCAACCTTTTGGAGGATTTTTTGTAAGGGCAATGTTATTTCCAAGGATTTGTGTTTTGACACTGTGACATTGGTTATCTCTTCCATAGGGGCATCTGTCTGAGGGACTGGTCACTAAATGGTATCGTTCTCCTCGTCTGCTCCTTTCCCCAAATAACTACACCAAAGCCATTGACATGTGGGCCGCTGGGTGCATCTTTGCCGAGATGCTGACTGGAAAAACACTCTTTGCAGGTATTAAAACATTGTGTGTTTGTATGTGTTTATTCTGCCACCTTTTTTAGTTGTTCATATCTTTGTGACATTATCTTCTATTACCTTGCACACATAATGATCAGGTAGTTGAAGGTTATTTCCTGTGGTGGAAGTGTATTATAATAAACTAGGACAAGGGTTTTTTTCTTACGTAGTAGTAAAGAGAAAAGCTCTTTCTGTGAACTCAAAATTACAGGAAACTGGGGCAGAACTGTTGGTTTCGGTGCATTTTAGTTTGGAAGCAGGCTTAGGAAATATCTGGCCATTTTAAAATTGTGATTTGGAGGCCCCAAAAAGTTACTGAAATTAATAAAATTGTAAAAGGTCATGGAAATTTCCCTATTGAGTATAAATGTTTTTAGTTACACTCAGCTCCAGTTTATTTCATTGCCTATAAACTACTGTGAGCTCAGTCTCTATAAATTTATTTTTACAAGTCCATATCCAATAATCCTTAACAACTGGAAAAGTCATGGAAATTCATTGGTCAAATAATGTGGGAACCCTGAGGTTGAAATTAGCTGTCAGACTTGACAAACACGCACACTAAACTAGATAATTTTTTTTGAATATACAAGTATCTTTTGTGCCAAATATTGGCAGTGAATTTGCTTTGACAGTTTTTCTGAATTAATCATTTGTGTGTGTGCAGGAGCTCACGAGCTGGAACAGATGCAGCTGATTCTGGAATCCATTCCGGTAGTCCACGAGGAAGACCGACTTGAGCTTCAAAGTGTAATACCTGTCTTTATCAGGAACGACATGTCAGAACCACACACGCCGCTTGCCAAGTTACTGCCTGGTGTCAGCTCTGAGGGTAAGTTGCTCAAGTATATTTGTAGAATGCATGCAATTCATAGAAACTCAGTTTATGGACACTTAAATTCCTGGAAACTTGAATACCACTCTCTCTTGCACTCTCCCTTCCCATGACCCAATTTTGCAGCATTCCATAGGATTCTCTATGGTTTTAGAAAATTATCTCAGTTCTTCTACTCTTGATGCTAAACTATATTGTGTTAAGCAAACATAAATAGCAGCCTAAATCTGATGTATTGTTAATTTGTCCACTGCAGCCTTGGATTTCCTGGAGAAGATCTTGACTTTTAACCCCATGGACCGGCTCACTGCGGAAGAGGCTCTTGCTCACCCATACATGAGCGATTACTCATTCCCACTAGATGAACCAGTGTCCTCGCACCCCTTCCACATTGAGGATGAGGTGGATGACATCTTGCTCATGGATGAGAGCCACAGTCACATCTACAACTGGGACAGGTGAGCTCACACTTAATGGAGAAATACCAGCGTTGGTTCATCATTCTGTGAGACTTGACTTTCGTAAGAGTAGAGTAAGCATGAGCAGAGCTCATTTAAGGAAAGTCAGTTCTCTTGGCTGCCATCTTGCTAATACAAAGCTATTTTCTTTGTAAGCAGTATTTAAGTACAGCTCCTACATAATTAATTGGGTAAAAGCAGAAATTTATAACATTTCAAGCCCAATAAATTGACATTTGTTTCTCTTTTTCCCCACTGTAGGTACCATGAAAGTCAGTTCTCTGATCAAGACTGGCACCTGCACAGCACCCATGAAGTAGATGATGTGCAGCGTGATCCTCGAGCTATGTCAGACGTCACAGACGAGGAGGAGGTCCAGATCGACCCACGGAAATATATGGATGGAGAGTGCGAAAAGTTCCTAGAGGATCCATCGTTTGACCTCCCCCCAGAGCACTCGTGGCAACAGGAAGATCACCATGAGAACAAGTACTGCGACCAGGAGTGCAGCTACACTTGCAACTACAAAGCTGTGTCCCCATCCTACCTGGATAATCTGATCTGGAGGGACAGTGAGGTGAACCACTACTACGAGCCCAAACTCATCATCGACCTCTCTAATTGGAAAGAACAGCAGAGCAAAGAGAAGATCGACAAAAAGGGCAAGAGCAAGTGTGAGAAGAACGGACTGGTCAAGGCCCAGATCGCCCTGCAGGAAGCGTCTCAAAACCACAGTGTGGCCGAGAAGGATCGTGAACAAGAAAAACACCAGAACCACAACCAGGGCTTCGACTTTGACTCGTTTATCGCCAGCACCATCAAACTGAGCCTCCAGCCGGAATCCGGTGACGTTGACCTCCTAAACGAGTTGAACACCTCAGTTTCCCAGCTGGACACTCGTGCTCCTTGCGGCTCCATGTCCAAGTCCATCAGTCAGGAAAAAGAAGAGAAGTGTTTAGTCAACCTGGCACAGCTCGGCGTCCGGGCACCTTGTCCTTGGGAAAGTTTCACGGACACCGACGTTGCCGAGAGCAGCCTGATCGACGAGGCTTGCTGGGACGTCCGCAAAGACGAGCAGCTCCAGAAGGAGAACAGCAGCTGCCAGAGCAGTTACCTAGACCGCCTCTTCAGCAAGCGTGAGGAGGTTGAGTCCGAGATCCCCGAACCCGTCGAGGTCTCCGCTCCGGAGGGTGACTTCATATCCTGCGGCGGCGAGATAGTCTTTAACATGCAGCTGGAGTCTCTGGCCATTCCGGGGTTCGAAGGAGCGGGTGACATTCCTCTGAAGTCCATCCAGGCCACCCTAACGCCCTCTGCTGTTAAACGCTCCCCACAAATTGCCCATAAAACCTACAGCAGCATTTTCAAGCATTTAAATTAAAAAATCCACCCCGTTCTAGCAGAGTCCAGCTTATTTTTTATAGAGTTATGTATTTCTGTACTTGAATCATTTATCTTTTTACATATGGTTACTTTTTAAGGAAACTTTTTCTTTTTTAAAATTTGTGGATTAAATGTTAATGAATTCAGTTCGTAAGTTCATCCAAAGTGCTGGACTGTGTTCCTACACATGAAACATGTTTTTCCCCTCTAATTTTCAGTTCCAACTCTGATAATATATATAAAAAGAAACTAACGGCATGACATTTGCACACAGTGTACTGTAGATTCAGAAACAGGTTAGGGAAAGACTTAGGAACGACTGTTAAGTAGAGAAATGGATGATTTATTCATTGCAAGCAAAGGAATAAAGAAAAAAGGGCAGAATAATGCACTAACTGTGTGGGAGATGCTGCCACTGACATCAAAATGTGACCTTCTGACTGACAGCCAATAGGACAGACATAAGCAGTGCGTCTTGGCCTTTCTCTTCCTGTTTTTTTTTTTTTTTTTTTTTTTTTTNCAAACTAACTAAGGCTAATGTATTTATTTGACTTTTTCCACCTCATTTCCATTTAAAGCGAAGCCTTTTGCCATTTTGTTCATACTGTAAACTTCCTCAAACGTGATGCCAGCACAGCAAGCATTAACCGTAGGCTTGCGATACGTTAACTAAGTTTGTAAAGGCGTTATCTACCTCAAGGTAACAGCAGAAGGTTCCGTCTCCCAACTGTAGTGCTTTAAAGAAACACTTGCCCTCTCAACAATGTAGTGCACATCGACTTCTATTTTTCATTTTGCATTTGCCATAGTGAAGTGTTAAGATCATTATTTATTTTTAGCAGATGTGAGATATTTATTTTAAGAACATTGTAATTTTTCAATGTGAGGCATTGGACTTCCATTCTGGTCTGTTTTGGCGCTCTGTGTTTGTTTAGCCGTGGATGATCGCTCATCCGTTTGAGTTGTACAGAAATTCATGATGCTCTCCCAAGTTCCAGCGTTTGTTTTCACAAGGATTCACCGTAAGGTTTTCATCCTTATGGAGGTCTTCCTCCAGCTGAGANTGCTTTGTACGAGTGAAATACTGCTTTATGGAATTTTATGCGCCTAAAAGTCTTAATTTTGTTTTCTTTTTTATATATATAAATATATATACATATTGTTAGAAATGTGCATGGAAGAAAACCAATGGAAGGTACATTTAAAATGAAGTTAATGGTGAAGTATATTGTGAGTCATTAATTTTATTTTAATTGTATGTTTTTATTAAAGTAACTTTTTTTCCAAGCGAGCATGATTGAATTAGGTTCAGATATAGCATGTAGAAAACACTTTATTTTTTATTTTTTTTGTTTTGTTAATTTTGCCTTTAAGTGCTGGTTTCCATTCTGTTATCATTGGTTCCACTGTAAAATAACATCAATAAAATGGCCAGCAAGTGTATGACTGTCATCTCGTCGTCTTTTTTTTAAAAATTTTATTTATATATTTTTTTCCCAATGTATTTAATGTTTATTTTTGTATATACTGTACATGGGCAAAAATATGTAAACATTCTTTGTTTCAGAAGAGGGGTTTCCCTCTGTTAGTTCACACCTGTGCAGCTAACCGGTCATGGCTATTCCATTTTGTGGAAAATTTCATGAGTCCTATAGTCACTGATCTAGTACCAACAGCTCTATCACACATGCTCATTAATTATGTAAGTGCATATAATATTATGCTCTAGGTTCATGAGGAAAAAGAAAACTATGATGTTGTAGATGCTGTAAAACTGAACACATTAGGTTACTACATAAGATTATCTAATCCAAGCAATACCAATAACATCAGTGTTGTCTTAAACCACGTTTCCACTAAAATTACCAGGAACTTATTTCCCCCCAGACCTGTTTTTGTTTGAGTTTCCATTGTGGTCTGAAATATTGTAAAGATCAGGTGATGTAGGACTGCGTGCAAATTTCCAGTTTCCGCTGGATTTCATCCTCTGTGTATAAGCTTGATAAAACCTGAACCTCGGCATCGGTCAGATTTTTTTTTAATTTAAAAAAAAAATCTTGTTGATTCGAATAGCAAACAATTCTTACTGCACACTTACTGTGGTTGAAATAAAATGCTGCGTGGAGTCAACCAATCAACATGTTAAGCGCCCAAGTCCCACCTCTGAAAGTTCCTGAACTTTAAAAAAGTACTACCTCGTGAGCAGGGACTTTCTGAGGGGGGAATTTTTACCCAGAACTTCATTTAAACCCTGGTCCCTGCAGCTGAAACACACTGAGTATTACCCCAAAGTCCCCTAGTTCTTGGGGAATGTTCCTGCGGTGGATACGTGGCTTTATACAATTATAAGCTCAAATAAATTGTTGATGGTGGGCCAAGACCATTTACAATGAACCAGGACCAAAAAATGTATACAAATAGTGAAAGACTTTATTGCTTTCCTGTAGCTAAATGGATTTCTTCTTAGTTTGATTATAAGACTGTGAACTTAAATTTTCACAGACAATATCACAAGATGACATTTACTGTTCCATTAATGAAGAGCAATATGACAGACAATCATTTTAGGTGATTTTTTTTCTGTAGTGTTTGTTGATTATACATAGCAACGGATGTTTGTAGAGTCTGCCGTGATGCCAGGCTGAGATCTCATGACCCTGGGGCAGAGAAACTCCCTTCACTGATGGGGTCACCCTTGGGCACGGGTTGAAAACCTCTCTGAAAAACCTGTAATTAGCTTTTCTAAGTAACTTCAATTGCAAATTTTGCATTGTGGAAATATCCCATAGGTTTACTTTAAACTTTAGGCCAGAATATCATAGAGTCTTGGGACTGTTGACTTTGGCCAGTAAGGAACCATCTGGCAACTACATGGCAATGGCCATCCAGAACACCTTAGCAACCACACAGCAACATTCTTCATGAAAAGTTCACAGCCATACTTGAGAATGTGAAGCTTTCTAATATCAAATGAAATGAAATCAGTATTCACCAATAAAATCTGAGCTGCTTATAAGATCTAAATGGAGACGATTCCCATCAGACCCCGGAGCTCAGCTGAAAAGCAGCCCAGCTATGAGTTTCAGGATAATAGGCTGACGTGCATCCTTACGCCGGTTCCTTAGGAACATCAACCACAACATGCTTGTGGTTACCATGTCCACACAACCTGGAGGGAGTTATGTTCTTCCAGAGACACAATATTCAGCTGGTTTCTTGAACCTAGATGGTGTATAGGGAAAATGTTTTACATTTACAAAGTAGATTTTTACATTTCCTTAAGATAGTGTGTAGCAATGGCATTTTAGTACCACTTTAAACTAAAAAATAAGTACAATTTTGAAAATAAATCTAGAGCCAACCCTGTTCCTGGAGGGTTGCCATTCTGTAAAGTTTAGGGTACATTTACATGACAACAATGTACTAAAAACTTAAAGGTTTTCCGGTTTCATTTAATTTTGTTGGTCCCTTTAACACATTCTGTTGATTATAAGTAACGTCGCACCTGCATGTCAACTAACTCTCATTATTAGAGTGTTAGTAGAGTATCAGTAGACTGGTAGGGTTAGGGTTAGAATAAGTTGACATGTACTTGCAAATTTACTTGGTAGAATGTCTGTTGGGGGACCATCACAATAGAGTTAGCAGATATTAAGCAGAGTCTACTAATCCTCTAATGAGAGTTAGTTGACTTGTATTTGCAAAGTTACTTATAGTCAACAGAATGTTCAAAAGGGACCATCAAAATAAAGTGTTACCAGATTTCCAGCTACCGTACAGACAACACCAATGTCAAAGCGATCCCCGTTCACATGGATCCACAAAAACGACTAAAAACTCTGTATTATGCTGCCAGGCCAGTAGTAGGCGATGTCACTTTGTAAAGAAACACTACGTGTCTATATATGCCATATAGGCTAATAATATTTAGGCTATAACCGCTACGAAGAGCATGCGCAAGCGATGGGATTTCGGGTGCACAAGCACAGCTTGCGCACCATCCTCACCACTAGAACCGCCTGCAATTTTCCGATTCTGTTTGTCTCTCATTGAAAATTAACAAGAGATTTGTGCTTTCCATGTCCCGTGTGAAACTGCCTTTATGTCAAAGTGGTACTGTGCCGGTGTTTTGACGAATAATGCTACTTATCAGATTGTGCTACCAACCATCATTGTTTTAGGGTAGGTTTAGGGTTGGGGTGGCCCACTTTATGAGAAGCCTTCCAGGAATTCTCCTGATTCTCCCAATGGTCACTCCGGGTCTGAGGTTGGAACTGTAGCCCTCCAGGAGCAGGGTTGGTAATAAAGTTGTTACTTTGCGAGATTAAAGTTGTAATAATAGGAGAATAACGTTTTAAAAGTAACCTCAAAGGACATGCTTCTAAAATGCTGAACCTGGCGTTGTGCAGTGATAAATGGAAGACTAAATACACCTTATTGATAATAAGTGAAGTTCACAACGTAATTTCGGGAGGAGTGAACCCATCTAATCTTTCAATTAGTGAAATTCAAACATAATTTCTGGCATCACCCTGCTCTGGCATCAGTTGTTTCGATATCCCTCCCCAACTCCACCACATAATTTAGGCATCTCATCTATGGTACTCCTCTTCCAGGCACTAGTAGTCCCTGGGGGGTATATCCAAGCTCGAGTTGAAGCTGCTTCCTCGAGCCCCTCCACAGCGGACAGCAAGCCAAATACGCTTAACCTTATTAGCTTAAAGATTTTATGAGGAAACAAACTCGTGAAACACTATCAACAGTCAAGCTGATGAGCCCAGAATATAAATGCAACATGTAAAGACGTATTGTCTTTCCTCTTGGATTATATGTTTATAACTTTATTAATTTTGCAATATGACTTTTCTTGTGAAAGGCCTATTTATCAGCTAGTTCGAGTCCAAGACAAAAGAAGGGTTCACATGCTCCTGCACTCTTTTGGACTCTTGAGTCTGGGTTTAGGACCATGGTTTTGCTCTTATCATTAACTCAGAAGCACAGACTTGAATGAGCTTGTCTGGACTGCAACACTGCATTGCACTAAAACACTGCTATAATAAGTGGTACTTGACTGCAAAATGTGCCTACATGATTTTGAAGGTGTTGATATATAGTTGCTAATGGGTTTTGAGTGGTTTTTAGCATGCAGCTAACATTTTCTGGATGGTTGCTATAGATTTATTGGCAGAAAACTCACTTAGAAAAGAAATATCACAACCTTCCTCAACAAGCCAAGCCATATGATATCATTCATGTGCGTAACACAAACTGTGCTGGATGAGTTATGTTCAAAAGTTTAATATTTACAGTTAAGGGTTTCTTTAGATCCTTAACCCCGGTGAAAGGATTAATAATATTTACTTTTATAAGTGGATAGCTGAATTTCACACACCACATTCTTCAAGACTCTCTCTTTCCATTAGCATTTCCCCAGCTTCACTATACAGGCATCAACAACAACAGGTTGTAAACAGTGACAGAAGTGTCACTTGCTTCTGTTTCCCATGACTGAAAATGATCCATTACAACAAACCAACAGATCTCTGCTCCTCTCGGCTGCAACCTCTGTTAAACTGAGTCCATGTGAGAGTATGCTTTGTTTTTCAGTATGCCTGTCTGATCCAAACCAGGTTTATGTCATTCACACACAAGCAGAGTGACCCTCACTGACAATCGCAGTCAAACTGTCAGATGGCGTTAGGATAAAAATAATGGCTGTCGAGCCAAGGGAACAAAAGGATAAGCTGCTTTTGAAGGTAGTCAGCTGACAGCAGATTAACAGAGCACTTGCTTAACTCAAGGTCACAGACGTTCATTTTCACAGCGTGCCAATTACAGCAGTGTGTGCGGGAGGAAGTCATTACACACCCCAACATACTCTCAGAACCCTACAAACACAGGAACTTTTTAACTGCTAGCAAAGTCCTAAAGTTAGGGTGACCATATGTGCCACTTTCCCAGGACGCGTCCTGTCCAGGATTTCTAAATTGCCTAAAATGGCTTGAGCCCTTGCCTCTTTAATTGTGAAAGTGGTCATATCGATGTGCCCCCGGAACGTGATTTAGGAGCGCGATTTCTACACGGAGGTCTGTGCAAGCCACTGTTCTTATTGACAGTCTTCATGCAATGCATTAAAACGTTGTCGTATTTGCAATGCTTTGACCGTTCTCTGTAGATCCAGCCTTCTCGCAAGCCACGATTGGTTGATTATGTATAATGCATGCTATTGGTCAAATTATTTTTCAGTCGTTACCTTCCGCAAATATGAAAACAAAACCAAAACTGGGACATTTTATGCAACTTAGAAATCCTGGACAGGACGCGTCCTGGGAAAATGGCACATATGGTCACCCTACCTAAAGTAGCATCTGGATGGTTTCATTGTGGTTTATTGGTGTCATATTAAGTATTTTGAGATCCTCAGCTGGCTCTGAGGATCTCAAAATAGTTTACTTTAGGACCCTTTACTTTAAAACACACTCAAATGGGCTATTAATAAACCTGCTTTTTGAAAGGATGTGAACACTTGTTGGACTGTCTACTGAGGAGATGTTTTGATTAATGCTGCTATAAAACAAAGTGTTCTTGGTTTATATTTCCTGCCTTACTTTTTTGGTAAATTGTGTTGCTTTCAAGTCTGATTTGAATACCTGATTACAAAAATCAGCAAATGACAATACACATGAGGGTCCATACAAAATGACAACCTATATACAGTATGGGCGTTTTTTTCTTCTTGTTTTTTCTCGCTTGAGCAACATTCCAAGAGTGCTAATATAACAGTCCAATCCTACTGTGTCTTCACACTTTTATCACTCCACTTGTCCATGTTTGCACATTTCAGACAGACTGTGCTAGGAGTGTCCAATCCTGCTCTTGGAGGACCAACATCCTGCAGAATTTGCCTGGATGTTTTTAGTAATCCTGAAGATCTTGATTAGATTGGTTGTGTTTAATTAGGTTTGAAGCTAAACTCTGCAGGATAGTGATCCTCCTGGAGCAGAATTGGGAACACCTGGTCTATGCATTAGTGGTAGCGAGTTTTCAATGATCTTTCACTGAAGATTTTTTCAACTGAAGATTACCAATGCGCATGACGTCACCGTTTGCACAAATTCACATTTTTTTTTACTTCACATGCAGATGATAATGGTATCATTTTCAAAAAAAAAAAGTTTGCATTTTCAGGCCCCCAAAATGTAATTGTCATGTAAATGGTGAAAATGGTGTTGTATAAACAGCCCCTGTTTCTGCAGGGGGCAACTTTACTCCAGGGGAGGCAACTTTAAGAATTAATCACTGACTGCATTCAAAAGCTGAAAAATATTTCTTACAACCAGGTACATTCAATTATAATGATTGTGTCATATCATGTTTACTGAGATTGCTTCATCTGATCGATTCATGAAACCAGCATAGATGTATCCTTTATTGCCTATGATATCACATCCTGTACATTCGATTCCGTGACGGTTGATCAAAAAATAAAATGGCATCTAAAAGTTGTGGATTTTTATCAGTTTGTTTACACATGTATGTTCCGGAACAACATTTTTGACTTTTATTTCATTTCTATCAATAAATTAGTATTGTAGTAATTAAATATTTGCTTAGTTATTACCAAATATCTCTCTATTTTGCTGCAGATCATTAGACCCTTATACCCCAGAAGCCTCTCCGATATCAATTTTGAGAGAATCATGCACTTCACCGATCAGTGCAACAACAGATTCTGGATTTTGATTCAATTCTGATTCATTTAGCAACTATCCAGTCAACAGCTTTTTTTGTGTGAGTGAATCATTGAATCATTCACTTAACCAGTTCATTCAACAATATTGATTTGTTTAGTAATGACACACCACTGCTGTGTGGAGACAATGCTTAATTCTGCTTCAACTTAGTTTGGAACAGTTGTCATTGGTGGAGTAAAAATAAGCTCATGATGGTGCAAACAAAGGTTTTTGAAAATTTGAATCAATTGTACTAATTCAAATGAATCAGTTTGTGACACCTGCTGGTCAAGATGCTGAAAAAGCAAAGAGAACACAGTTCAACATGTACAGGTGCTGGTGCTGGTCATTTATTTATCATCAAAAAGTTGATTTATTTCACTAATTCCATTCAAAAAGTGAAACTTGTATATTATATTCATTTATTACACACAGACTGATATATTTCAAATGTTTATTTCTTTTAATTTTGATGATTATAACTGACAACTAAGGAAAATCCCAAATTCAGTATCTCAGAAAATTAGAATATTGTGAAAAGGGTCAATATTGAAGACACCTGGTGCCACACTCTAATCAGCTAATTAACTCAAAACACCTGCAAAGGCCTTTAAATGGTCTCTCAGTCTAGTTCTGTAGGCTACACAATCATGGGGAAGACTGCTGACTTGACAGTTGTCCAAAAGACGACCATTGACACCTTGCACAAGGAGGGCAAGACACAAAAGGTCATTGCAAAAGAGGCTGGCTGTTCACAGAGCTCTGTGCCCAAGCACATTAATAGAGAGGCGAAGGTAAGGAAAAGTTGTGGTAGAAAAAAAGTGTACAAGCAATAGGGATAACCGCACCCTGGAGAGGATTGTGAAACAAAACCCATTCAAAAATGTGGTGGAGATTCACAAAGAGTGGACTGCAGCTGGAGTCAGTGCTTCAAGAACCACTACGCACAGACGTATGCAAGACATGGGTTTCAGCTGTCGCATTCCTTGTGTCAAGCCACTCTTGAACAACAGACAGCGTCAGAAGCGTCTCGCCTGGGCTAAAGACAAAAAGGACTGGACTGCTGCTGAGTGGTCCAAAGTTATGTTCTCTGATGAAAGTAAATTTTGCATTTCCTTTGGAAATCAGGGTCCCAGAGTCTGGAGGAAGAGAGGAGAGGCACACAATCCAC
>RJVU01063416.1:2992792-3031434 GCA_003731715.1 Anabarilius grahami | reverse complement strand
TTATGTTCTCTGATGAAAGTAAATTTTGCATTCCCTTTGGAAATCAGGGTCCCAGAGTCTGGAGGAAGAGAGGAGAGGCACACAATCCACGTTGCTTGAGGTCCAGTGTAAAGTTTCCACAGTCAGTGATGGTTTGGGGTAGCATGTCATCTGCTGGTGTTGGTCCACTGTGTTTTCTGAGGTCCAAGGTCAACGCAGCCATATACCAGGAAGTTTTAGAGCACTTCATGCTTCCTGCTGCTGACCAACTTTATGGAGATGCAGATTTCATTTTCTAACAGGAATTGGCACCTGCACACAGTGCCAAAGCTACCAGTACCTGGTTTAAGGACCATCTTATCCCTGTTCTTAATTGGCCAGCAAACTCTCCTGACCTTAACCCCATAGAAAATCTATGGGGTATTGTGAAGAGGAAGATGCGATATGCCAGACCCAACAATGCAGAAGAGCTGAAGGCCACTATCAGAGCAACCTGGGCTCTCATAACACCTGAGCAGTGCCACAGACTGATCGACTCCATGCCACGCCGCATTGCTGCAGTAATTCAGGCAAAAGGAGCCCCAACTAAGTATTGAGTGCTGTACATGCTCATACTTTTCATGTTCATACTTTTCAGCCATCGAAATCTCACATTTACTGTAGAATATTTCCATCATCAATGAACTCACCATTGTGTCACCCAATTTTAACATTTTAATCTTATTTATGAACTCTTGTGTAAAAGCAGTATCACACATTTGTATACATATGTAGGCCTACATGAACGGCATATAAGTTCATATTTTCCATTTACATTTATATTTATCACATACCACATTCACAGTGTATAGAATAGGTGTTATGAATAAAATTTTTGTGAACTTTACTGTAATCTGCATCTGATTCTGCATGTCGATTAGATCATATCTTTCTTTTTCTGTTTCTGAAACTTATCTACATGCAATTGTGTTTTCAACAATGTCTTAATGTCTTCCAATCTGGTTTCTTACCACTAAGGAAATTACTGAGCCAATAGCACGATTATATAATCGAGCTCTTAAGATCCACAGTAATCTGTCAAAATGGTCCCATCATTGCATTGCACTTACACGCTCAAACGCTCTGACTTTCCAGCACTATATAAATAGTCACGCTATTAAATGTTTTTTTCAAATTCAAAATGTCACTTCGCCAACACTTGCTGCACTTCATCCGTCAAACAATATGAGACCATTACACCTCACTAGGTCAGTTTCACAGGCACTTACACCAGTCCCTCCATATAAAAACAACTATGGTCAGAAATCCTTTTTTTATACATATACCAAAATTTGGAATGATATTCCACATCACATACCATCCATCACATGTTTCAAAAAGGCATACAAACTGTTTCTTTTAAACAGTTACACTTGTACTCACTGATCGTTTATTTATTGTCCTATTTCTGTTTGTATTGTTTATTGTTTTTAGTTGTTTGTATTTGTTTAGCCTGTGCTAATGTTTTGTACAAGTGTTTTTGACCTAGAGCTGTAAATTGTGTTTTATATTTTATGTTCTGCAGAACAGGAACCTGCTGGAAACCAGTTTTTAAACTGAGTCAGGCCTGTTTAAATTGTACCTTAATGTTACCTTTTAACCTTTCCTGTATAATAAATTAAATTAAATTAAATGATTTCATGTTATACATTTAACACAAGTAATGGCTGCTGACATATCAGAGATGTTTGAGGCACAATTTCAAAGTTTTTACTAAAGTAAATACACAAATGTCTGATTTATACAGGCTTTACATAATATTCTCTCTGAGCTCTGTGTGTGCATAACCTCTGTGAAGTGTTATTGTTCAATTTTAACATATTAAAACTGAAGCACCATGTTGAGTGGACCTATTGATGCAATAAGATCTTTTGTTTGCTCTTGTTGAAGCACTCAGCAATGACATGAAACAGACAAACACTGAATGTCATGGAAAAGGTATCAAATGAAGGAGATCAGATGCAGGCCAAAGCCCTGATCACAGACGATCATTGTTATATAATAGGCCTAGTACTTCACATCACAGTGAAAACTATTAATGTGATGCATAAGAGCACAGTCCTTTTCTACTTGTCTTTGTCTTCAGTTAATAGACAGGATGCACTATTGAACCTCCATATACTTTGTGGTGTTAACAAAGCATTTTAAAGGTGCCGTAGAACGTGTTTTCAAAAGATGTAATATAAGTCTAAGGTGTCCCCTGAATGTGTCTGTGAAGTTTCAGCTGAAAATACCCCATAGATTTTTTTTATTCATTTTTTTAACTGCCTATTTTGGGGCATCATTAAATATGCGCCGATTCAGGCTGCGGCCCCTTTAAATTCTCGTGCTCCCCGCCCCCGGAGCTCGCGCTTGCCTTAAACAGCATAAACAAAGTTCACACAACTAATATAACCCTCAAAATGGATCTTTACAAAGTGTTCGTCATGCAGCATGTCTAATCGCGTAAGTATGGTATTTATTTGGATGTTTACATTTGATTTTGAATGAGTTTGATGGTGCTCCGTGACTAAAGCAAACATTACACACTGTTGGAGAGATTTATAAAGAATGAAGTTGTGTTTATGAATTGTACAGGCTGCAAGTGTTTAAAAAATGAAAATAATCCGTGAATACAGTAAGAAACGATGATAACTTTAACCACATTTAACAGTACATTAGCAACATGCTAACGAAACATTTAGAAAGACAATTTACAAATATCATTAAAAATATCATGTTATCATGGATCATGTCAGTTATTATGTCAGTTATCTGCCATTATTCGCTATTGTCCTTGCTTGCTTACCTAGTCTGATGATTCAGCTGTGCACATCCAGACGTCCTGCCCTTGTGTAATGCCTTGAACATGAGCTGGCATATACAAATATTGGGGGCGTACATATTAATGATCCCGACTGTTACGTAACAGTCGTTGTTATGTTGAGATTCGCCTGTTCTTCGGAGGCCTTTTGAACAAATGAGATTTATATAAGAAGGAGGAAACAATGGTGTTTGAGACTCACTGTATGTCATTTCCATGTACTGAACTCTTGTTATTCAACTATGCCAAGGTAAATTCAATTTTTGATTCTAGGGCACCTTTAAAGTAAAACAACTCTGAATTTAGTGTGGCCCTGTTGTTCTAAATAGACACATTTTCCAGAAGGCTCTATAAACTCTTGGATCGGACTCAAGAGGTCTGCAGTTTCCATTCAGTTGTAGGAACATAATGAGGAAAGACTTTATTTGGTATATGAAACAGTCTCAGGAGGTTGACATGGCTTGTTAAACAGGTAGTTCAGCATTTGGAGCACCTGCTAATTGTGAATTCACCAAGTAGATGACTCACAAAACATTCCCAGAAATCAAAGAACGCCCAGACCCACCAAAGCCTTATCCGTCTCCCTCACACACACTTTACATGTGACTCTCTAAATGAGGAACACTATCTGTGAATCATTAACTACCACAGAATAAAAATCATTACTCAGATGGTGAATGAGAATGTTAATAACATCCACCCTAACTCTCATTCAAGAGAGAAGTAGCAATGTCTAATTTGTGAGTGAATGACCTGTTTACACCTGGTATTAAGATACGTTTTGGTCGATCAAATATAAGTGGATGATGCTAAATACAGGTGTAAATAGGAGTAAAACGTTTTGAGCTGTCCACTTTTGACCACTTCAGCCCTTTTTACACCTGACATTAAGATGCGTTTTGGTCGATCGGATCACAAGTAGACGAGGAAGATACATTCCAGTTTACACCTGGTGTTTTATTACGACTCTTTTGTCCACTTTCGACCACTTCTGTCCTGATTTCTTCAAAGGGAGGGTCTATGGGTGGGTAAATGTAAATGTAAGCTCACGTAATTTACATATGAACGTGATCGAAAGGCGATGGAAAAAAAACATACAGAGAGCATCAGCGCTCGTTCATCTGCTCTAATATCCGCAAAGACCACGACGAATGCGGTGAGTGCATTAAAAATCAGGAATGGTGCAATAACACTGCGCTTTGTATGTTTTTCATCTTCAAAACAAATTTGGGTCTTCAGCTGGCAAAGTTTAAATCCCATCCGGCTACGGCACTTTCCACAATGTTTACACATTAGGTCAGTAGGCGGAGAGTAGGCGGTGTTTCATGGTTGTTCGGACACTTTTGAACACAAGTGTCTACCCTGACAGCAACATAGTGTCGGCACAGATCCGGCCCACATCTGGCCCGCGTATAATCTACATGTACCGGATTTGGGCCGGATCTGGGCCAGACTATGTTGTTGTCTGGGTACACTACGAAAGCAATCTGGTCGAATGCGTTGTCAACTACCTCTGAAAGTGGTCGAAAGTGGACAAGCAACCATACAACCATTCATGATTTCTAACATGCACTCACCGTGTTCGCTGTGGTCTTGCGGCTGACAGAGAAAAAACAATGCTCTCCATGTTTTTCCATTTTTTTTTGGGCGTGTTCATGTGTAAATTGCTCCAGCTTATTTTGTCCATTAGATCAAAAGATCTGGAGGAAAAAAAGTAATACTTTTACCTGCCTCCTTTTGTGTTCCATGGAATAAAGTCTTCCAAGTTTGGAACAACATGAGTGTGAGTAAATGATGTTGGAATTATCATTTTAGGGTGAATTATCCCTTTCAGCAAATTAATTAAAACAAATTCATAAATTATTTAAAGGTACAAAGCATATTGAAATGTTCTGTGGCTGCTGCAGTTACTGTTTCATTATCAGAAAGTAGAAGCAACAAATGATTCAGAAAAGTTTTCTTTTAATGCATCAAACTCTTGCAGACCAGAAGCAAGTGTGCAAGGTCAAAGAGAGACAGAGCAGATATCAGTATCACGGAAAAGAGTAAAGTTGCACCAGTCGAGCAGTTCATCTTTCAGCAGTGTGTAAGCACTATCCAACCCCAATCAAGTGCCCGTATGGAACTCCTAAACAGAACCATCTGATCCCAAACATGGAGTTTGCCTAAAAGCACAGTAGTGACCCACTTAAAATGTGGGACAAGTTTGTGGTCTGAGGATTGCGCTGTTTAGCCAGAACTCAAAAAGTAATTGGTTGTGATATCATGCTGTGAGTCTTTTCTTCAGCGCAGGAAATCCTCAGAGGAAATTTTAGAAGGCAAGAATGCTAAATGACTATGTATACTGGGTCAAATAAAATCTGGCTCAAAATATAATTCATATGAATATTTTCTGTAAGTTACGTTTAGAATTAGGAGACATAATATAAAGTTTGTACAGAATAAAAATCATATATGAAACCAAACATAATAAATAGTGAAGGTACAAAATAATGTAAGCATCAACATGCCCAGTAAAGACAACAAAAGATTAAACATTCAGAGGTTCAGCAGTATAGGTGCTAGCAGTACTTCAGGAAGAGCATTAGATTAGTGAGAATTCAACAAGAAATTCTACAGAACCAGATGAAAATAAAGTTTCTCCACAGAATTCTGGTAACGGTGCCCTCTGTTGGTGAGACAGTGCAACTGTAGATATTATAGAGGCAGTTGACATCAGCCACGTGACCCAGGCAAGAATATTCCACTACACAACTCACTTTGACATAGCATGGGAATATTTAATATGCACTCAGCAATGAAAAACAATAAACATTAAATCTATTAAAATTTATGAGATGAACACTAGAGTTCTACACAGACACTAAGTATTAATTTAAAAATAAATAATTTTTACTGAGCAAGTGACCTCCATAATTTATAATCTCAGAACTAAAACTAAATATTTTACATATTTATAATATACATTTTTCATGGTATTAATTGGGTCTTCAATGTGCAATTCACAACAGAGCTCACTGCTCAAATGTACAGGAAGTGATTCACAAATAAATGCCAGGCGTTTGTGCATAAAAACATATTTAGTGAATCTCTTTGCATTTATTTGTGGATCATAATCTATTTATTTGGAATAAAGGAACAACTCTAACCCCATACTCTTGCAGCAACATCTCTTCTCTTCTCTGATGGAGTGAGTGGCAGGGCAAACTGTCACTCACATGAGATCACAGCAATAGCAAATGACAATGATCCAGTCAATTCCAAATTGACAAAATCTTCCCAGCCTATATTTTTTCTTGTTTGAGAAGATGTTTCACTCAGATATACGTCACAATAAGAAAGAAAATATGATCGCAACTTCCGGTTCATGCCAACTTTAAGTTGTCCTTGTTACAGTGTAATTATACAATTAAGTTGGCTACTGAGAAACAGTAATTAACAACATGTACTTATAGTGTTTGGTTTTGGGTAAGGGTTAGTTGCTTGTAATTATGCATAATTTACTGTTATCACTATAGTAATAATTTATAGTTTATAAACTATAAATTTAGTTCACTACACTCTAAAAAATGCTGGGTTAAAAAAACCCAAGCTGGGTAAAATATGGACAAACCCAGCAGGTTGGGTTAAAAGGCACCTATTATGCCCTCTTTCACATGATGTAATATAAGTCTCTGGTCTGGTCAAGTTTCAGCTTAAAATACCCTACAAATTTGCCCCTATTTGGGGGTGAGCAAAAACACGCCTTTTACTATATTACTATATTACTGGCTAAAAAAATAAATCCAAAATTGGTTGAAAAAAATGGCTGGGTGAAAACAACCCAATCCCTGGTTTTGTCCATATTTAACCCAGCAGTTTTTAGAGTGTATAATAATAGTTTATATAGTACTAATCATTCCAAACATAACACACTGAAGGGGTGTGTGTGTGTGTGTGTGTGTATATATATATATATATATATATTTACACTATATTGCCAAAAGTTTTGGGACGCCTGCCTTATGATCTTTAATGACATCCCATTCTTAATTCATAGGGTTTAATATGGAGTTGGCCCACCCTTTGCAGCTATAACAGCCTCAACTATTCTAGGAAGGCTTTTCACAAGGTTTAGGAGTGTGTTTATGTGAATTTTTGACCATTCTTCTAGAAGCGCATTTGTGAGGTCAGGCAGTGACGTTGGCGAGAAGGCCTAGCTCGAATTCATCCCAAAGGTGTTCTATCGGGTTGAGGTCAGGACTCTGTTCAGGCCAGTCAAGTTCCTCCGCACCAAACTCGCTCATCCATGTCTTTATGGACCTTGCTTTGTGCACTGGAGCACAGTTATGTTGGAAGGGGCCATCCCCAAACTGTTCCCACAAAGTTGGGAGCATGAAATTGTCCAAAATGTCTCGGTATGCTGAAGCATTAAGAGTTCCTTTCACTGGAACTAAGGGTCCAAGCCCAACCCCTGAAAAACAACCCTACACCATAATCACCCGCTCCACCAAACTCTACACTTGGCACAATGCAGTCAGGCAAGTACCATTCTCCTGGAAACCGCCAAACCCAGACTCGTCCATCGGATTGCCAGACAGAGAAGCGTGATTCGTCACTCAAGAGAACACGTCTCCACTGCTCTAGAGTCCAGTGGCGGTGTGCTTTACACCACTGCATCCGACGCTTTGCATTGCACTTGGTGATGTAAGGCTTGGATGCAGCTGCTCAGCCATGGAAACCCATTCCATGAAGCTCTCTACTCACTGTTCTTGAGCTAATCTGAAGGCCACACGAAGTTTGGAGGTTTGTAGCTATTGACTCTGCAGAAAGTTGTCGACTTCTGCGCTCTGTGCGCCTCAGCATGCGCTGACCCCACTCTGTGATTTTACGTGGCCTACCACTTCGTGGCTGAGTTGCTTTTGTTCCCAATTGCTTCCACTTTGTTATGATACCACTAACAGTTGACCGTGGAATATTTAGTAGTGAGGAAATTTCAGGAATGGACTTATTGCACAGGTGGCAACCTATCACAGAACCACGCTTGAATTCACTGAGCTCCTGAGAGCGATTTTATACACCTATGGCCATGGAAGTGATTGGAACACCTGAATTCAATGATTTGGAGGGGTGTACCAATACTTTTGACAATATAGTGTGTATATACATAGACTAGTATGGAGCATGATATTCGGAACATAGCCAGAGAAGAAATATGTGTGTGTGATCAATATGAATACATGGAGAGGTGATAAACTTACATGCCTTCCAGCTCAGCTGCTGTGAAAAGTCACCTCACAGCTAACGTTATGCTAACTTTACCCAAGTCATATTTTAGACATGTTCATTCCTTGTTTAAACTTTGATCAATTGGCATTTGTTTTTAAAATATTACTATACAATTATTACACAAATATCTGAAATACTTGGTAAATAGTTGCATTCTGCAGTCAGATATGACCACTGAACTGTAATTGAGTGCTGATGGATTTTCTACATAGCTAGTTTCATCTTCTTCTTCATATCTTTCTATTTCAACTCCATATATTTATTATTTGGTGAGCAGTCATGTAATAAGCAGAATAATGAACAATCAGTCTGTCACCTGATCACATCTATTTTATTGGGCATCATACCTTGAAAACGTATACATCTTCATCTTTCTGGTACTTTATCATGATTATTCTTTGTTCAATTTTAATCAGAAAAAAGCTCCCACAGTGCTAATCCATGTGTGGATATTAATATCAGCATGGGCTGGAAGATAGAAATGTGTCATGCTCTCAGTCATTCACTATCAGTTACCGGCACGAGTAAATCATCTCACTTTCCTTAACATGTAAGGGCAGGGACTATTTTTAGTCCATCAGAATTTTCAAACACATGGGAACAGCTCTTCCACAGAGTGAATGAGTGTTAAACATGTCTAAAACAGAGCCTCTCAGCTTTCATTAATAGACTCAGGCTGTGACAGAGACCCGCACACACACACAAAACCCAAAACCTGAAATGGGTGTGTCAGACAAAGGAGACATGCAAAATGTGCAGTGCTGGGGAGGCTCCAGGAATGTGTTTGGGAACCCCTGTACTAGGCATACGAGAAACTTCCAGTCAGGTGTGTTGAGGCAAGTTGGGGCTAAACTTTGCAGGACAATGGCCCACCAGGACCGAGTTTGGACACCCCTGACATAGAGTATACATTAACCACACGCGCACACACACACACACACAGCTTCTATATGTGCTAAATACCACATGCCGTTTAGCACATTCACACACTGAGTTTGCTAGTCTGGGCTTCTCCTATATAGACAAAGACATTATTTCATCACTGCATACACAGACAGCTGAAACCAAAATAAGTTTCACATCTGTGTAGTAGTCTTGTTATAAATGAAGCTTTTGTGCCCTCTAGTGAGAATCCCAGAGCATGACTGTAGCTTCCCTCAGCCAATAGGAACTGCCTGGTATAAAGTGCCCTGGGATGTAACAAACGTTAGAAAGATAAATATCCAGTTTCATTCCTCTAGTCTAATGTGTCTTTAATAACATTAACATAATCTATCTTAATGAACACATCAGGATGTAAATGAATATACTGTTATACTGTTGTTAAAACCTCCTATTCACTAACACAGAGGTTAAGAAGGATTAAATATAGGCATAAACACACAAAAATAAAATAAATTAAAAGGACATTTACATACATTTGAAAAGATTCAGTTAAAATGCTAATTTCCAAATTTAATTTTTTTGTTTGTTTTTTTACAATTTTGAATATTTAGTGGCCTCTAAAAATGTAATTATTTATAAGATAGTACAAGCACACTTTTTAATTATTATTATTTTTTAATTATGTTTGTTACGTTTTAAATAAAAGGTTACACTTTAAGGTGCCCTTGTTACAGCGTAATAGAGTACCTCAGAGATGACATGTTTTTGTATGCAAAACCCGGATGCGAGTTAGCATTTTAGGACTTCTGGTTCCATCGCCCTAAAATCTATGTTTTTTTTTTTTATGGGTTTTTGCTAAATCGCCTGAAATAAGGTCTGTGGTTAACAAAGCCTCTAAATATTTTCATGTTTTGATCTATGACATAAAACACACCAGTTATAACCCGCTTGTGATTTTTTAAACCTTTATTGTGTCTTAAAAACGGCGGTTGCTAAAAAGTTGCTAAAAGGGACTACTTCCTTTGGCGGGGACTTTAGACGTCATCATTAAAAACGGGACATTTGGACAGCATTTCTCATGAACAAGTGGATAAGTATTCATACAGCGTTGATCATAATCAGTGAGCATGTTTTTAAATGAAGTTGTTTTCTAAATAAAGTTTGAGGAAGCTTGGTAGTGGTGACGTTGATCCGCGACCATGGTGTGCTGTAGTCCGTTTATAGCCTACTGTTAGCTTTTTATATCTATTTATTTAGGCTTTAAAATGTATAAATGTTGTATTAACTTGTAAAGATTATCTTGATAGACAAAATGTGTAAGTGTCATAACCCTTTGTTAAACACAGAGCTTATTTTTTGCGATTTTCCAAAAGTCTATGGGAAAATTGCATAGGCTTTCGATTTAGGGAACCCGTGCGCCGCTAACTTCCGGGATGGCCTAAAAAAACATGTCCTCTCTGAGGTACTCTATTATACAAGTACTGAGTAATATTAATTAAAGGTATAGTTCACCCAAAAATGAAAATGATTCCATGATTTACTCACCGTCAAGCCATCCTAGGTGTATATATCTTCTTTCAGACAAACACAATTGGAGATAGTCCTCCAAGGTTTATAATGGTTGTAAATGGCTGCCCAGATTTTGAAGACAAAAAAATGCATCCATCCATTAAAAATAATCCATATGACTCCCAGGGGTTAATAAAAGCCTTCTGAAGCGAATTGATGCGTTTGTGTAAGACAGCGCGACAACCATACGCATTCGACGTACGTCCAAAAACCATTAACTTCCGCAACGTAGTACACAATGCCATGAAATTTAACACAATGACATGACGTATTACGCATTATAGCGTAGGACATAGCGTCATACATTATGGTGTAGTGTAGAACGCATATACATATATATAGTATCAACCCTGCTGAAAGATCCAGCATAAACCAACATGAATTCCATGTTGGTCCAGGCTAGTTTATGCTGGTCATGCTGTTCTCAAGGTGTAGCTGGACCACCAGCACTCTCATTTTCAATGCTGGGGACCAGCAAATCAGCAACCAGCATCCCATGCTAGTCCCAGCATGCAAAACATAACTTATGCTGGTAACCAGCAATGCTGGATTTTTCAGCTGGGACAAATATGATGTTTTTGAAGAAGAAAAACAAGAAAGAGTGGAGAAGAAAAAAGTCAGACAAAAAGGAACAAAGGTATCACAGGGAAATGGAGCGTGTTGAAGCGTGGTTGGCCTACATACCATCTGTATTGTGAGGATCAGACAGATCAGATCTCTCTGTCTGAAGCGCCCAGAGAAGTTCCTCCAATGACTTTCATCTCCTCCTACCGGCTTGCCTCTTAATATAATGGACTGTCATGGAAATAACCCTCAGATAGGAAAACACCTGTCTTCACACACACTCAAACAGATTCTAGCAACATTACACACCTTTGGGCAAGTTTTTTTATGTTTGTTTTTTTAAAATAAAATATGAATGAAGGTCATAACATGTATGATTTGTGTTTTCTAAGGGTGTGGACGTTTTAGGTGTGTCTTTGAACATTCCGATCTGTTCACATTGTTACTGCGGAGTAGTCGATATCAAAAGTAGCAGTGAGTATCTGTTGTGGCCACCAGCTGCTTGTAGTGCATTTCATCCTGCAACAGATTTGTCAGTTCTTGCTGTGAGTTCTTACTCCACTCTTCCACCAAGGCACAAGCAAGTCTGAGGGGAATACATGGTTACACGAGGTTTGGCAAGGCAGGGATGATCAGCTGTCCTCCCTGACTCCCTGTAGCACTGTCTTAGACATCGCAGTTTATCGCTCTGGCCACATCTGCAGTCCTCATGCCTCCCTGCTGCAGGGCTATGGCATGTTCTTGTAGGTGATCAGGGACTCCGGGCATCTTTCTCCTGGTATTTTTCAAAGTCAGTAGAAAGGTCTCTTTAGTGTCCTGTTACTGTGACCTTAAAGGGATAGTTCACCCAAAAATTATATTTTTGATATTAATTACTCACTGTCATGTCGTTCCAAACCTGTAAGACTTTCGTTCATCTTCTGAACACAAATGAAGATCTTTTTGATGAAATCTGACAGCATTCTGTCCCTTCATAGACTGCCTTCACAACTAGATCTTTGACTCTTCAAAAAGTTCATAAAGAGATCATAAAACTAATCCATATGAATTGAACAAACCTCTTCCAGAGGCTCAAATGTGCTGCATAACCAATGAGGTTTATTCTCGTGTGTTACGCAGCAGGTTTGAGCTTCTGGAAGAGGTTTGTTCCTGTGCGTCATTCAGGTTTGGTTGAGCTTTTGTGTATATTTGCTGATCAATGTTTATATGTGAATAAAAGCCTAAATTAAATCTGTTCATCATATAAAGTCATCCAGTCTCTTCAGAAAATTTGGATTAAACCACTCAATTCATATGGATTAGTTTTACGATCTCTTTATGAACTTTTTGAAGACTCAAAGTTCTAGTTGTGAAGGCTGTCGATGGAGGGACAGAAAGCTCTCAGATTTCATCAAAAAAATCTTCATTTGTGTTCCAAAGATGAACAAAACGACATAAGGGTGAGTAATTAATGAGAAAATTTTCATGATCTACATGTGCAATAATTGTATATGGTTCATTGAACAAGCATGAAAAACATTGTTTTAACCCTTTTTTATTTAAACCCAATACATATTTGTAAAGCTTATTTGGATTTAGCAAAACTATCTATAAAATATTGTATCCCGAAAAAGGTTTTCAAAGGCATGGAGATGATGAAGGTTTAAAAGGCTTTAATACAAAAATTAGGCAATCCAAACACAAGGGTAGGGGAACTTGTCCACATTAATACGTTTTCATTTGAAAACAGATGTTTTTCTTTCCATTTTGGCCTTCCATCCACCCTAAGACTGCGTTTTCATCTTGCGAAAACTACGTTTTTGAAAACGCACTCCCAAGTGGATAAGTGTGAAAATGCTGTTTTCGCATTGAAGATTGTGAAAACAGAGGTATTTGAAAACAATGATGAATGTTTAGTCATGTGACGCATTTTGAACCAATAGATATATTTATACCACTATTGTGCCTGTTATGTGCTATTCACTTTCACACTGTTGCTAAAGTAACTTTGTACACTTTTCATATCGCAGTCCTACAAAGAAAATGTACTTTTTTTTTTTAATTGCTTTCCTACGTCAAAATATGAGGGCAGTTGCATTTTAGACCAAACATATACAGGTCCTTCTCAAAAAATTAGTATATTGTGATAAAGTTCATTATTTTCCATAATGTAATGATAAAAATTAAACTTTCATATATTTTAGATNAAGACTGCGTTTTCATCTTGCGAAAACTACGTTTTTGAAAACGCACTCCCAAGTGGATAAGTGTGAAAATGCTGTTTTCGCATTGAAGATTGTGAAAACAGAGGTATTTGAAAACAATGATGAATGTTTAGTCATGTGACGCATTTTGAACCAATAGATATATTTATACCACTATTGTGCCTGTTATGTGCTATTCACTTTCACACTGTTGCTAAAGTAACTTTGTACACTTTTCATATCGCAGTCCTACAAAGAAAATGTACTTTTTTTTTTTAATTGCTGTCCTACGTCAAAATATGAGGGCAGTTGCATTTTAGACCAAACACATATTGGGACCTGGACGTATCAGTGAATGGTGAGATATTTTACTAAATAAAATGACCCTGACAAAAGTCATCTCAGTGAGCTTTTATGAGGTTTTACGCATGTGCAGTATGGTGAATCTAGCGTTTTCTGACGTTTCAGTGTTGATAAAAAAAAAACTTTTGGAAAACGCTAGTGATTTGAAACAAAAACACCATTTCCAAATGCATCCAGAATAATATAGCACAGCCTTAAATACAGAGACCAAACAAGGTTAACGGAGCACACCTGAACAGAATGAACACAATCAACTCAGTAACCATAGTAACTAAAGACTGGCGGAACTAGAACAAAGGAAAAAGGAAACTGAATAGAAATAAACCAAAAATCCATGACAATGAATCTGAGACAAAAACAACAAATATCCGTGACAGTTTGTTTGTTTGTCTGTTTACATTTTTGTGGTTTGCATGCTTTTATTGAATAGAGAAGAGAAACATGGACATTTTTCAAAGTTTCTCTTTTTGTTTTCAACAGAAGATACAGCTTTGAAAAAAAAAAACCATGAGAATGAGTAAACAATGACAGAATTTTTGCTTTTGGTGAGCTATTTACATTCCCAGACTTTCATCACATTTCATATTGTTGTGGCGGGAGGGTTGTTTCATTAATAACACATTCTGAGAATCACTCTTTTTTTATGTCACAGATGTTGTCAGGCAGTTTCTGCAGTTCTTATGTTGTTCACAGCTGGAAAACATGATCAGCTGGCCCAGTGAGCTCATTGGGCGGAACATGAGTGATGTCATAAAGGATCGTCCTGCCAGGACTTGTTGTAATATCAGGGTTCGTTGTCTGTCTGGATCCTCCCTTTCCCAGCACTAAAACAACTCCCCCCCAGTAACCCCAGTTACCTGTAAGACAGCTGACTTCATGTCTCTTAAAAACATGCTTTTGGTTTTCCGCTACTGGTGAAACTGCTGATAGTCTAGATTTTAACCTCCAGCCTCGCACTGATGTTGTGAAGCAAGGCTTTACGAAAATTTGGGAATTTCCCCATTTTAATAATCTCTGTAATCCCAAAGACAAACAACTTCATAAACAGGACTACAAATTATGAAGGCCAGATGTTTAGATGTATTTCTTCATGAAATAGACATAAACAGGAACACATTGTGACGTTATTGGGCTAAATGAAGGCTGATGTCCTTAATTTTCTTAGCCACAACACTCAGTGTCAACAATGTCATTATCAACAATACTCTATTCATGATTACTCCAACAGGAAATGAGGTCACTGGTGTCCCCTATGGATTCTTGCAGAATTAACGACACTTAGTGCCTTTGTTTCAGAATTGTTTTGTTATAGCAGCCCTTCACACAGTTAGAAACACATTGTGCGCCTCTCCTTATTGGGTCTGGAACTCAACATGACTTAATATGTTAGGAATTAATACGTCTTGCCCTTATCTGCCAAACTTATGACTTTAATGCTGATTCTAGATCAAGTCAACTTTAATATGTATAATGCATTTCACACATTGTTTCAAAGTAGCTTTACAGAAAATCATGTTAATTTTTATTTTATCATAATATATTTATGCCTTACTCAGAATTGTGAGATAAATTTGCAATTGTGATAAAATCAGTCAGAATTGTGAGATGAATACCGCATACTTTTCTGTGATGGAAACAAGCTTACATATTTAGCAGATTGAGCTGTGTGATAATATAGTTTAATCAATGCTATCTCACGACCAATTCGTACGTATTTTACGAGGTGGCTAATTTGTACAAATTTGTACGACATCACTTATATGAATTCATAGAATTTTTCTAAACCCCAGTGACGGGTAGGTTTAGGGCAGGGTTAGGGGTAGGTCATTCGCGCAAATTCATACGAATTTGGCAACTCGTAAAATGAGTACAATTTAGCAAAAAATGTACTAATTCGTATGACCTAACTCATACGAATTTGTACGTTTTTTGCTAAATCGTGCGTATTCACGATCTACGAATTAGGTACGAATTATCCACCTCGTAAAATACGTACAAATTGGCGTGAGATTAGGTAAGTTTAAAACAACACTAGCTTTTCGACAACTCTTAACCAGGCGAATTCTACTGCCGGTGCTACTTGAGCAGCCTCTTAGCGGCTAAAACCACACTCTGCAAGTTTCATGCAAGTTCTGCAAATTCCATCCCATTCCATCAAGTTCCATTTGCAAGTTCCATCCCCTGCCAGCAGAAAAATGCTACCTGCTTTACGGCATATGTCACATATTTTACTCGTAGCCTGGGTGGAGTTAGCCGACAGCTAACTATAAGATGAAACAATCTAATATGCAAGTCTCAAAACCAATGCCATGGCAGAGCCAGAAAAGAAACCAAAGAAGGTTTTGTCAGAGGAAGCGAAGAAAAGAAAGAGAGAGAGTGATCGAACACAAGCCCGAACACAAATCAATATCGGACGGGCTTACACTCAGTGGCGCAAGCTGAAAGAGGCAACGGGTTGCAAAACGGATGGAGACCTAGCCTTTCTGCTACTGGATTTGTAAGTCTTATATGTTAATTTTTTTTTATTGTCCTGTACTTTTGAGCTTATTTGTTATTAGGCTGTGTTCAGGTTGTTCATTGGCGCACTACTGGTTCACAATTTATAACCGTAAGGTAGCCGAGAGATAAGGTAATGTTGCTGGTCTTGATAGCTTGCACGTTATGATCTGGTGTAACACGGGCTACTTTACCTGGTCGGTGGACATTGTTTCCAAATGGGACTTCTGTATTCGCCGGTTCTGTCAGCTTAGTCAACAAATTCATGTGTATTGCGCTGCCCACAAGGAAGCTTATGCAGTGAAAGTATTTACGACAATGGTAACATACAATTGCGCTTATCAATCACATGGGGGAACCGTGAGCAAATGTTTCATGGTGTTGCTTAAATATAGTATGATGATATAAACAGTCATCCAGCAGAGATTTTCTATATAGTATGTATTGTTTTACGTGAGTGTACTGTATGTATGTGGGCATATTTCTGGGTGATAATATATTAAATTTATATTGTTATTTAATGTAGTTAAATATCTCTTTTTTTGTAATATTTTTGTTTTCTTGTTTATTTATTTTAAGAAGCTATATGACATTAAATGTTGAAATTAAAAGAGTATTAGTCATTTGAGCAGCTTACAACTTTAGCAACACCACTGATAAGCTCAGGATCTGCATCCTTCATAGCTTAACCTACAAAAACAAGGAAAGTTCAGCATCCCCCCGCTTCTTTCATAATGTAGCATCTGTTGTTTTTAATAACGTGAATGAGGTCAATGAATGTTTGACCATCCCCCAATGAATCACTCAACTATGAAATAAACACAATGACTCTAATCCAAATCACAGGCAGCATTTTCACACCAAAAGATTAGTTTGCTATCAAAGGTACCTTATTTTGGCCACATTCAATGCGACATCATGTTTGTTTTGTGAAGAAAGTGATCCCAGAATGCTTAGTGACAAGCTTGGTGAAAAACATCCATCTAAAATGATAGATGAAGTACAAGAAATGTTGATACATGTTTTGTGTGCTAAGTAATTTATGCTTATTACAGCTTAACAACATGCTAATGTCAAATTTTAATGAGTATTTTTTTGTTGTTGTTATTTTTATTCATGTTGTGTGTTCGCTAAAACACTTAATCATGCAGGGGCTCTTTGGTAGCCAAAAGGCTCAACTAAGAGCCACAAAAAGTCATGTGTGCATGTGACATCTCACCTAGGCTGATTAAACACCTGCACAACACAGTTTTCCTGGAGAATGAGCACAAGAAGCAAATGCTTATCAGATCCTCATATCTGGCTATCATTTCAATGCGTGATAAAGATCAGAGGATAGAACATGCTGTGTCGCTATCATCGTTACAGCCTCCGGCCTTTGGACAGTAAATGATTGACGCAGAGATCAGTAGAGGCTAGGAAAAGGCAACATGAGACTGTAGCGTGAAGCACCTTTAATGAGACGGACAGAGTGTCCCAGACAGGTACAATGTACAGATCGACACTCTTAATACTGTTTAATTTTTAAGGAACAGTTGACAGAAATTTGCCGTGTTAGGAGTGACACTGCTTTTCACAGTTCTGTGGATGACCTAGTGATAACCTTGCAGATGCCATCCAGATGAGCTGTCATTCAAGATTTTATGATCAAAACATGATATCTGAAAATTGTTAAAAGAATGGTTAAAGACATAACCAAAACTCAGTTTACTTGGAGAAGATCATTTGAGCAAGAACAATGTTCACCAAAATCACTCATTCCGCCCCTATAATGGAATGATTTTAAACTTTGACAAACAACCTGAAAAATGATCTGAAAAACCTTGATTAATGGGGTCCTTGATTATGATTTCACTTTTTTAACTTTAGTTAGTGTGTGATGAGCATAAAAAACATCTGCAAAGTTACGACTTTCGAAGTTCAATGGAAAGGGAGATATTTTCTTTTACAGAAATTGCTTTTTAAGGACTACAACAAATGGCTGGTAGGGACTACAACGAGCTTCTTCCCAGGTTGGTGACATCACAAACCCAAAAATTTACATAAATCCTGCCCCCGGGAACACGCAACAAAGGAGGTGAGGCCATGTTGGGCTGATTTAGAGAAGAGGAAGTGTTGTTGTAGTATAGTGTTGTTGCCACGTGGTCATTTTACACTGGACTGCTTCACAAACGAGGTTCAATTTAACGCTGACACATGCTAGTCGATGAGTTGAATCAGGAATTGAATCAACTCCACAGCAACTATATAAATTTATCCACTAACCATTCAGAAACTTCCAATTGCATTCCAAAAGTTGTAACTTCTTCCTGAGTCTCTCCATCAGTGTCGACTCCGGTTTGAACAATGTAAGGCTGAACACTGTTACTGACAATCGTCATTTTGGCTGCGTGAGATTCTCCAGCTTTGTTGTTGTTGAGCAACCGAAGCACGAGTTGTTAAAGCTCCACCCTCTTCTGGAAAAGGGGGCCGGGAGCAGCAGCTCATTTGCATTTAAAGGGACAAATACAAAAATGCTGTGTTTTTACTCACACCCAAAAAGGGCAAATTTGACACGCTATAACAAATTATCTGTGGGGTATTTTGAGCTGAAACTTCACAGACACATTCTGGGGACACCAGAGACTATATTACATCTTGTGAAAAGGGGCATAATAGGTCCTTGTCCTTGTTATATTGTAATTATACATTTAAGTTCTGAGTAATATAAATTAACAGCATGTATTTACAATAGGTTTAAGAATTGGGTTCGGTTTAGGGTTAGTTGCATGTAATTATGAATACTTTACTGTTATTACTACTGTAAGTACACTTAACAAGGACACTTTAAAACAAAGTGTTACCACCACCTTTATACAATTAGCAGGCATTAAATCATCAGATAATATTTATAATTATTCAAGATAATGAGAATACCTGCAGTATTCATTTGTTTGTTTTGGCCAGAAAAAGGTGATATTTAAAATATTTTATGGCTGCAGAACAGTTTTATATAACTACATTTATATGTTATTTATTTAAATATTTTATACTTTTTTTTTTCAACAGCTTAATCTTAAAGAAATAATAAAATACATCTATGTCAATATTTTAATAATAATTTATACACTACATATAGCACAGCCTCACACATTTCTAAAAGAGACAAATAAATGTATACACATATAAGTTTCTGGCATACAGTAGGCTGCCTGTCTCATTTTATTTTAAGAAATACAGAATTGCTCAAAATTAGTTAGCACTTTTTGTAGAATGACCCAAAGTTGTATTGCTGCACATTCACAAGAATACTGCCAAGTCTACTCAGAAAATGTCCTACTATGGCCTCAAGCTTTTACAGTTTGACCACTAAGAACATATTCCCACGCTGCCTCTGTGCCCACATGACTTCTTTTCTCTCTTAAGTCTCCAGCTTCTTGACCCCACAAGTCCAAACTGGAGATCTTTAAGATTGTTCTTCTCACAGAAATACAACAGGAATGTCGGTCAGGATAAGGGCCCACCCAGCGTTTCATAAAATGAGCTGATAAGACCACCAGCCTGTCTGGATGATAAAGTCCTATGATCTCAGGGACGGGCCGAGTTCATATTGTTCCAGCTCATTTTCAGTCCTTCTGGTTCTTTCCTGAATCCTATAATTAAACACCCTTTAAATAGAGGAGAGCCACATATACACGCTGCTACATGCTGCCTTACCACTACTAACCTAAAGAACTGAAAATGACATAGTAAGAGCTAACAAAACAATTATTAATAATGTTTTAAAACATCTAATTTCAAAGGTCATGGTCCGACAGTGTATAGTTTTTGTTAGTGTCTGTAAGTGTTAGTACTTATCTTTGAGGAAGGGGTGAGACAGGACACGTCTGTGATGTCAGAAGCAGCACAGGAACAGGATACAGCTCAGCACTTTAATTGGTAGAAATTCTTAGAATTGTAACAGGAAAAAGCGCTCTTGCTCTCCACATATCACACAACACTCAGTAGGTGTTCTGTAGCTGTAAGCTCTGCAGTCTTACAGAAGGTTTATGATGAATTTTTTATTCAATCTAGCATATTCAGTCTTACATTGTGTGATATATTTCAACTTTTGCATGTATATTTCTTGTTTACTGTTGAACTACAAGAAGGCAGACAAGAATTGTACATTAAATGGGAAAAAAATTTGATTGGTACCTGCTTGTGCAACTGATCCCCTATGATGGTATTGTGGGTGGTTGCCGGGGTGTTGCTAAGGTCTTCTGAGTGTTGTAATGCATTGCTGTGTGGTTTTTAGGTGGCTGTGTAATGGCCCAAGTTAAAAGAGTCTCTGTTATATTATGGTCCTACCGACAATGTAAGTCAATGGGATTTGTTTGTTTCATTTTATCCGCCAGGTGAAAATAGCAAATCTGATCACTTTAAAACGTAATAGCACACCATTCCTCAACAAGTCACACTAAGGCATGAGCAATAGCAATAGTGTTGCTTGTCTTAGCAAACATCACTCACTATTTTTAGCTTTTCAAGGCTGTAACCATGTCTTGAACATTGGGGGGACCAAACCATTTTTATTTTTTATTTTTTGTAGGTGTGTATTTTATTTTTTGTTATGCACACATTCTCTCTTTAATATCCTGAAAATGGCTCTGTTAATGTTTCTTGTCTCACTACATTCAGTTACATGTATGAATTACATTTCTTAAATAATAGTCTATATATATATATTCAAATTAAAAGGGCAACATTTGACAAAACGTCAAATATTTTGCATCACTGGATGTTACTGTTGTTACCGTTTCACATTTATATCGTAAAACAGTTGACAAATTTTAAATGTTTAGATACTTACATTTTACCCCGCAGGCTCGCACTCTTTCACTATTGTTGCAAGCTCCCCGAGCACTCTTTCTCTGGTTCGTTTCTCCTGTAGACTCCAGTGATTGTTAAGGAATCCAGGCTGCAGTTTGTCAGCAAGTTGCCACACATTCACTTCTCCACTGAAACACACTTTATCACTCTTTATCACTCAATAAAGGCCCCTCCGGGGTAATTTCACCCCACATTGAGTCTGGCCCTCTTTTCTCCCACCACAAATGGTGGAGTATGCGGGCAAGTGAGAATTGAGGACAGATTCTGACCTAAACTTTTTTTTTCTTTCTTTCTCTCTCTCTTTCTGCTCTCTATCATCGTCCTACAGATTCGGCTCTCTCTCATTCTCTCTCTGGTCCGACATGGAGGTCATCTTGCGCCGACTGGTCGATGTCTCATTCCGCCAGCAGAGGTTTCAGAGGAGTTGGCTGCACGTCAGGAAAGGTCAGAGAAAGCGTTTGAACAGCTCTGCCTAGAAGCTCTTTCAGATGTCCCGTGCTTAAGCCGCCTCCGCTAATTCTACCGCTTGCACCAACTCACTCAGTGATTCTGGATTTCGCATCCCCACAGCCTTCCAGTGTACTCAGGGAAGAGATCAAAGCAGCTCGTCTACCACCACTTTCTCAGAGACTTGTAATGCAGTGGGTTGGCCAGTAAGAAGCCATAGATGGGCTAAGCATCCCCACATCGAACTCCGATTGAGCATGTACAGGAGATGAAGGAGAGGATAGACAAAGTGATGCCCCTGGTAAAAGAGCATCTAACAGAGTCCCAACACACCCAGCAGCGTGTGTACAACCGCCTTACTCAAGCATGTGAGTTCTATCCAGGTGACGAAGTATTGGTGCTTATCCCAAATGCTGCTTGTAAATTTCTTGCATCCTGTCAGGGGCCATATACTGTGTCCGAGAGAGTGGGGCCGGTAAATTATCAAGTCCGCCAGCCGGGACGCGACGTGGTAAACAGATCTAAAACATTAACTTGCTGAAGCGGTGGGTTGAGCCAGCCAACCATGTGGCAGCACTTGTCGTAAAGGAACGTGGTGGATCTGGGGACACAACTCTCAGCAGCCCAGAAGAAAGAACTGTAGCCCTGGTAAGCAGCTATTCAGATGTGTTTTCAGAGACCCCGGGCCAGACCAACATCCTATGCCATGAGATTTGCATTCCACCTGGAACCATCATTAGGAACCTGGAACACAGTGGTCCTACCGGGTACTAGAAGCTCACTGACGGGCTATAGAGGAGGAAGTTCAACGAATGCTTAATTTGGGGGTAACTGAGGAATCTCGAAGTCCGTGGTCCAGCCCTATAGTTATGGTGCCCAAGAAAGACGGGACTCACCGGTTCTGTAACGACTTTTGAAAGCTGAACGAGGTGTCCTAAGGCTCATGGATATAGTACTACGGCCGCACCGAACTAATGCTGCAGCCTACATCGATGACGTGGTAATTCACTCGGAACAGTGAGGCATTACAAACCACCTACTACCAAGTCCCAGGTACGTGCTTTCCAGAACTCAAGGCGGCACTCACCGCTTCACCAGTTCTGCATGCCCCAGACTACAGCTGCCCCTTTATCTGGTCTGTGTTTCGGGGGTGAGTGTGGCAAGCTCCCCGAGCACACGTCAGCATTGTCATGGTAATGGAGTGGATCCATTTGCCAGGAGGCAGAGTCAGGGAATGAGAGACACCTGAGAGCCGTCAGTAGAAGAGGATATAAGCACAGCAGAAAGAAGCTTAGGGGAGACTAGATCTCCCAAGACCAGACTAACGCTTTCTCTGGTTCTTTGCTCCTGTAGGCTCCAGTGATTGCTAAGGAATCCAGGCTGCAGTTCATAAGCAAGTTGCCACTAGTGATGGGAAACTGAGGCTTTCTGAAGCGTTTAAGGCTTTCATCAAATTGTGCCGAAAAATGGTTAATTACTCGAAGCTTTTAACACAGTGCGCATTAGTGACATCTGGTGGTCAGACTTGTTTTCTGCACCATATCTAAATCATCGCGGAGCAGATCTATGGTTTGAAAAAGCACGTGACCAAACAAAGAGTCGGAAGTCCGTGACATATGGAATCACTCTTGTCTTGGATCAACACAGTTCTATCTAATCTGATCTAATCTAAATTAATTTGTGATAATGAGACCACAACTCGTCTCATGTGTAGCCTATAGTCAACGGATTCACAATAAACAATGATGTGATCATAATCGAAAAGTAGTTGAAAAAATATTTTGGATGAGCTGTTTTAACCCTTATGTTCTGTTCAGGGTCTCTGAGACCCCAGCAATAAAACATGATTAAATGCATTTATGCATCAGGTGAAGCGCCAATTTTTTCGAACCAGCTGTCTCGACTTTCCGATACTGCATGAAGTTCGAAGTTTCAAACGTCATCAATCAGGTGGTATTGTCATTTCGATACAAGCATCGGTACAATGTGTAATACAATAGTGCTTTGAAAGCTGCGTCGGAGCGTCGGAGCCCCGGTATCAACCGTCCCATCACTAGTTGCCAAACATTCACTTCTGCACTGAAGCACCAGCTTTCCTGCACCTGGGAACACCTGCACTAATTTCAATCTTTGTCACTCAATAAAATCCCCTCCGGGGTAATTTATGGCCCTCTTTTCTCCTGCCACACTATTTTAAGACTGAAGCATTGCTTGAATAGAGCCCTGCAGGGGATGATGTATTTTTGTAGGCCAAAACCTGGAAACAAGTTAATAATTTTTAGCTTTTCTGGTTCCATTGTCCTGAAGTGATTTTATTTTATTTTTTTTTTACGTTTTTTGCTTAAATGCCTAAAATAAGGTATGTGAACACAAGCTCAAGATATCATGTTTTATTCTATGATATTAAATCAGTAAATACCCCTTGTGATTTTTTTAAAGTTCTTGAAAAAGACAGTTGCTAACAAGACTACAGAGGTTTTCNTAGTTGCCAAACATTCACTTCTGCACTGAAGCACCAGCTTTCCTGCACCTGGGAACACCTGCACTAATTTCAATCTTTGTCACTCAATAAAATCCCCTCCGGGGTAATTTATGGCCCTCTTTTCTCCTGCCACACTATTTTAAAACTGAAGCATTGCTTGAATAGAGCCCTGCAGGGGATGATGTATTTTTGTAGGCCAAAACCAGGAAACAAGTTAATAATTTTTAGCTTTTCTGGTTCCATTGTCCTGAAGTGATTTTATTTTTTTTTTTTTTAACGTTTTTTGCTTAAATGCCTAAAATAAGGTATGTGAACACAAGCTCAAGATATCATGTTTTATTCTATGATATTAAATCAGTAAATACCCCTTGTGGTTTTTTTTAAAGTTCTTGAAAAAGACAGTTGCTAACAAGACTACAGAGGTTTTCGGGTACATTAAACATCATCACGCCGAACAGGAAAACTCATCTACTCACTATTCAGCTTTCACAGCCTCGTTGTGATTATGATCATGCTCTAGTAAACTATTCTAACTCAAACTTTCAGGGATGATGTTTTTTAAATAAAGACTGAAAGAGTCGTTGGAAGATTAGTGATGGAGATGTTTAAGTAATGTGACTGTGGTGTAGTTCGTTTATAGCCTACGTTTAACTTTTTAATTATGGCTACTGAATTTAGGCTTTAAAATTAATTTGTGAAGATTATCATTATGAATAAAACGTGTAAGAATCGTAAACTTTTGTTAGTCACAGAGCTTATTTTCTGCATTGATCCAAAAGCAAGTGAAAAAATCCTATAGGGTTTTTGTCTTGCGAATCAGGGTGATGCTAATTTCTGCTTTGGCTTACAAAAATACTTCATCACTGCAGCTCTATTCAGGTTCAGTTTCTGTAAACAGTAATACCCGCCTTTTTTATTTGATTGGCCAACTCAATCATTTTGACATTGTTGATCGCTGTTAGAACATGACGATGTGCAGCGGGGGGATATCTGATTATTGTTGGGGGATTACAATGAGTGAGAACCGAGAGCCTTTACTGCAAGAAAACCACTGCAAATATTGAATCATGGAGACAGATACTCAAATTTTCCAACTTTCCAAACTCTGCAATCAAAAGTCAATATGAACTAAAATATTTCTCCTCAAATTCCTCCAAATCCAAATGATCTGAGCTGCTAGCCACATTTAATGTACAGCTCCATACTCTTGATATCAACAGACTCATTTATGTCTATTTTTATATTTCCTAAGTAATTTTCAGAAGCACCCTTTTTTCTCTGGGTGAAATGAGAGTTGGATTGATTACCAAAATAGAACCAGAATGCTGGGAAACAATAGCAATTCATACCAGTTTCTCTTTGTGTTTTATACAGCACACATAAACTAGCATGTTCTCAGGACCGACATGTCTTTACAGAACCAGTTACTTACAATACAATCAAAAGACAACACACAAAGAGAACTCAAAGAGAACTTTGATGCAGGTATCTAGAGAATGACTTCAAAGAGAAAACTGATGTTATGATTTTAAGCATAATGCGAAAAGATACAACTGAATAAAGTTGAATGCTTTGATGAGAGAATATATATAATCCCCTTGGAATTATAAGGTTCTATCTGCATTCCAAGTAGTTTTGAGATATAGAGCTTCAAAGTTTTTGCATTCCTTTCGACTGTGTAGATAAAAAACTGTGTAGATCCCAAAATGTACACAACATTAAAAAAAACATCACATAATGTAAATAAGTTGTCACAGAATAAGAATATGTAAATAACTCAATTTGGACAAAAATGTCAGACAGAACCTTATGATTCCAAGGGGACAATATATATATATATATATATATATATACACACACAGTAAAACAAAAAATTATTCAGACATTTTTGATTTATTTTTACTATATACTATTTTTACTATTTCATTTATGTAAGTGAGGATAACAAAATAAAGTAAACTGAGACATATTATACCCAAACATTCTTTACACAGTGGACTACCAGTAAAACTAATAAAAATCTGGAAGCAAAAATTATTCAGACACTTTGACCTGACCATGTTTTGCTTAAGTGTTATGTGACATAATTAAGATTTTTTTTTTTCTGACACAGTTTTACTCTGAGACCATTTTTTAAACTATAGTAAATAAACTGTATTAATGAATGAAATGTTCAAGGTGTCTGAATACATTTTGGCTTGACTGTGTATATATATATACCGGATCAATTCAGTGCAGCGCACTATGGTAATTTTCTTAGCCCTCCACCTTCCCCAGCACCACCTGCCTAGATCTGCTAAGGTGGTTCTCCATACTTTCCTTGCAGCAGCTCGAATTATGTACCGCATTCATGTGCATTTTTCAGAAAAATCCTTCACTCATGCAGCAGCAGCGTAGCAGATCTAGTTCGCCAAGACTAAGCCTATGTATATTCCATGCTTATAAATAAATGCTTTTTATTTTTTAATTAAATGCAATTAAATTTTTTATTTCAGTATGCTGATTTAAATTCCAGAATTATATACTAAGGGTGCGTTCACACTTGTAGTTCGGTTCATTTGGTTCATTTGGTCCGGACCAAAGAAGAAAAAAAAAACATATAGTCCTGGTCCGATTAGCGTTCAGATTGGCAATTTTATCACCGAACCAAAAGATACCGAACCTTAAGGCATATAGGGATACATTCACAACGTGATTGGTCGGATTTTATGACGTATTGCCTATTTTGAGACGGAACTCACCGAACATCCAAAACTATGATGTGTGCTGAGGTAAATGCGCTCGTTGTGTGTGTAGCCTGCATGTGATGGTATTTTGGCCAGCTGGGAATTCTTGAAGAGCTTATAAAATTTGTAAATGACAAGAAAAACCGACATGCGTGAGCAGGGCCGCATTAAGACAAGGGGCCCCTGGGCTTTACCTCTTGAGGTGGCCCTTCATCCACCAGAACTATTTCCTACATTCACTCAATCTTATTATATTGCATAAGGTAAAATGGTATATCAATTAATTCCATTATATCTTTCATAACATAGTTGAGAATAATCTTTAACAAAGTTTAGTAAAAGAAAAATCCCATTGTTTTTGCCTTTCGTGTCATTTTATTTTATATACAACTTAGTCCTGGTGTCCACTACAGAGGGCATAGCATAACATATGAATAAAATATAATTTTTCAAAAATGATTTTTTTTTGTATGCAGCCTTCAAATGCGAGCTCCGGAGGACGCAGCCTCTGAAATGAGACGCAGATTCGAACAGTAACAAAGGCGTCGGTTTTACCGTATCAATTCCAGTGCGAGTCCTTGTCTTTTGGAAGTGCATGCAAAGTGGATTTGCTTTTACACCGTAAAGATGTCATGTCAACATGTCAACATCACAAACCAAACTCTTCCAGTCTCAGCTTTTGGAAGTCTCAGTCTTCCAGTCTCAGTGTTTGAAGGCGGGTCAAAATAGATGTTGTTCGTGAGCAACCGGCTGCCATTATGCACATTTTTACATTGTTATGTAGGTTTGTAACAGAAAGTGAGACTGGAATTGCTAAAGACTCATTTCGGCAGTTCAGAATCAATTCATTCTTTAAGGCAAAAATAACTTTTTTATCCTGCACTTTGATCTTTAAAATGTGACAAAAACACAAGCAAGTTCGACCCAAATGTTTAATGCCATGATTGTTACCATCTATTTGCATTAGTTTATATCCAGCTGGTCGCTTTTATCGATTCGTTTTGCAGCAAAGTTGCATTATTAAAACTAGTGTCATGAGAAAGCAAACTGTATCATCATGCAGCAGACATATATAAACAAATCAGAAATTAATTCGATTTCAGTTCTCTTTTATCATCACTGTAATACAATACAAATCTTATTTAAATAATAATCAGTGTTCTAAAATGTAAGCAAATTAAGTGTAAAATGTAAGCAATGACTTTAAGCATGATTAAGCATGACTGTTTGGATTTATATGAAATGGTAACACTTTATAATAAGATAGATTCCATCTGTAAGGTTAATAAAAGTATTGTTCATTTCAACATTTCAACATTTTAAGTACAGTACCTCATTGAACGTTTTAAGAAACTGTATTTTTGTATGATTTGTATTTTTATTGGACTATAGATACTGACGACTGCAGGGTTCAGTGAGTGAAGGGTCGCACATCGGTCGAAAAGCGCAGCGCCGCACCACGTCTTTAAAATTCGAACAGTTTTCTTTAGGCTGTTCACACAGAACGCGCTTTTCCATTCCAATGCGCTACTTTTTCTTTGTTTTTCTATGTAAGCATGCTAGAAGGACGTGCAGAACCGTTGCGCTCGCATCTTGCAGCATCTCACGCATGACATGGCGTTCTAAAGCCATGAATCAGTTCAGGTAAGATAAAATCAGTTAAAAAAAGTTTTTAAAAGCGCCTCGAGACCTTGCGGTTTCACCCATTCCACTGCAAAGCAAAAACGCGTTCTGTGTGAACGAGCCCTATGAGTTTACGCACACAGGCAGCGCCACTGGGTCTGGTCTGTCCGCGTTGTCCACATACTGATACTGTTGCTGCTAGACGCGGCGCGTCTTGATGCACTTCACGCGCAGGACCGCACATGTATTTATAGCAAAGCGATGTTAAAGGGACAGTCATCACATTGTAAAATGCGGTTATATTTTTTCCGGCATCACCGGGGCCCTCCCTCAGCCCGGGGCCCTGGGCTCTGGGCTTAAGCCCAGGTAAGCCCGTGCATTAATGCGGCCCAGTGCGTGAGGATTCTGTCCTTTTTAGGGCCTCGTCTTCCTGTTTTTGGTTTGTTTACATGTCTTTGATCCGTGTTGCGTTCATATATCATTCGAACCGCACCAGAGTTCGTTTGGAAGCGGACCGAGACCCATCTTTTCAGCGGTCTCGGTCCGCTTGTTTGGTGCGCACCATGGTTCGGATCAGGCCCGGTTCGAGGATTGCGTGACTGGGGGGGCATTTCGAAAACTTGGTGGGGCAGCATAATAAGATTTATGATTCATATGATCTCCCCACCCCCTTTTAACTACTAAACAGTTTCCTCCATTTTTCAGATTTTTTTTCTGATTAATAACAGCTTCAGATTTAATATTAATCACAAAAGTACTTTCTGTGATTCTGAAATTGAAACAGTACATTTGTTTTTTGACTGTTTAGTTAGGCTAGTACAACTGTTTAATTAGACTGTTTAGAGACTTTTGGTCTAACATACAAATGGCTTAAAATTACAATTAATTTGATTTCTTCATTTTCTAAAAATTACATAACTTTTGGTATAATAATGGAAGATGTACACATTCAATTTCTACTGAACAATATTTTCATTTGGGAAAATGTTCATGTTCATGTTATATTCATTTACTGTAAGTTCCTTAAAACAAAGCCATTGTTTTCTGTTTTTCAGAAAGAATTTTGGATTTACTCTAAATCTTTAAGAATGGTAAAATTTAAAAGTGGAAGAAGACAACCCACTTTTATTTAAAAGTGGACTAATCCTTTAAGTGTATGTAAACTTTTGAACTACTTAATTTGTGTAAAGGCAGATGTGGACTACATGTATAAACATCTCAGAATAATACATTTTTGTTGCAGAGCTAAATAAAAAAAATGTTTTGATCTCACTTATTTATTTTTTAAATTATTGATATTTTTCAGATTCTAAAAGGTGTTATCACATCAAATAATAGGTTACTATTCAACAAATAGCGCAATATGCTGATAGAATATTTTAGAGCTGAACATAACTGAGCAAAACTATTTTATATTTTACTAGAATAGTTACATCTATTTTTTTTAAAGTTTTTAATAAATTCATTTTCGAGATTTTTCACGACTTAGAAAACACGTTTAAAATTCCAAGCTAAATTTCCAAGTGTCCCATGATCGTGTAGCAATGTATTAATGGTGTGTGCGCGTTTAAATAGAGAATAGAGCGCATTTATAAAGGAGCTGCATATCATCTGCTCATGTGATTGTCAATGGCTGTCTTGAGAAGTGATCAGATAAGGTGTGCAAAAGTCTCGGAAAACTGCTTAGGAAAAGGATGTGGATGAGGACATGAATGCTTTTTACAAGTTGAAATCTTGTAATTATGGCAATTCTAGCATGGTGTGACTGTGAGCACCTGAAGTGCTGAGCGTGTCTGTGAGGGAGAACTGTAAAAGGATGCGCGCCGCGAGGCTCGCCAGAAAAATACAACCGCACAATGTCTCTAGTAATTCGCGTATGTAACTAATTTAGTGTTGATATATTTTTTACATTTTGTGTGCTATCACAAAAAAACAAGTATCCTGGCGATGTTGGAGGGGCACAAGAGAAATCTGGGGGGGCATTGCCCTTCCTAGCCCCCCCCTTGACCCGGCCCTGGTTCGGATGGCAGCGTTCACATTTGTTCAAATGAACCGCACTAACCGAGCAATCGCACCAGGGTTCGTTTTAATTGGACCAAACATGACAAGTGTGAACGCACCCTAAATGTCTAAGGGTGCGTTCACACTTGTAGTTCGGTTCGTTTTTTTTCATTTGGTCCGGACCAAAGAAGAAAAACAAACATTTAGTCCTGGTCCGATTAGCGTTCAGATTGGCAATTTTATCACCGAACCAAAAGATACCAAACCTTAAGGCAAAGGGATACATTCACAACGTGATTGGTCGGATTTTATGACGTATTGCCTATTTTGAGACGGAACTTACCGAACATCCAAAACTATGCTGTGTGCTGAGGTAAATGCGCTCGTTGTGTGTGTAGCCTGCATGTGATGGTATTTTGTCCAGCTGGGAACTCGTTAAGAGCTTATAAAATGTGTAAAGGAGTCAAAACAGCGGCGGGAATCCATCCGTCACACACACAAACGATCCGCTGCGTGGAGACGCGCGAACGTGCGAATGTAATGGGCAAACTCGCGACTATGACAGGAAAAACCGACATGCGTGAGGATTCTGTCCTTTTTAGGGTCTCGTCTTCCTGTTTTTGGTTCGTTTACATGTCTTTGGTCCGTGTTGCGTTCATATATCATTCGAACCGCACCAGAGTTCGTTTGGAAGCGGACCGAGACCCATCTTTTCAGCGGTCTCGGTCCACTTGTTTGGTGCGCACCAGGGTTCGGATGGCAGCGTTCACATATTTTCAAATGTACCGCACTAACCGAGCAATCGCACCTGGGTTCGTTTTAATCGAACCAAACATGACAAGTGTGAACGCACCCTAATTGTCAACTGTTCTGTCTTGGAGCCCAGCCGAAGATCAGTGCAGTAGACAACAAAAGATAAAGACCAGGATAAAGTCTAGACCAGCTGTGAATGAAGAAAATACATCCTTGTTCTAGTTCCCACATCAGATCTGTGAACGAGGGATAAGGCCTAAATCGGAAGAGCGCATGCAAAACACTGACAAATTCAGTCCATCAATGCAAACTAAAGGAGTGAGATAATGTAAATAGAGACAGTCATGTTTTAGACAGGCCTGTGTGCCATTCAGAAATGAATTGAGAATGTCTTTGCCATTTCTAACTTTGAACTGCAAATTCAGCACTATTATGGATTTGACTGACAATATGGGATTAGAACTCAACTGTGCTGGATGATGACATCACTGTTTTCTGCAGAGCTGCTTTATTTGAACTCATTTCATAATTGTTGAACACACAACATTAGAAGTATTTACCAAGACATGTTCAAAATGCCTCACATAGAAATTTGAGTTAAACTGAAAAAATTTAATTAAAATTAAATTAACGGTTGTTGAAAAATAACAGATGCAATTCAGTTAATTCCTCTTCCTGCCATTCCATTTCTGTGGGACGTAGCCAAATTAGTCATCATCATGAACTGAAAAAGATAGAAGAGAGAACATTTGTTTTTGTATTTCTCTTTTGTAACGTCAGCATCTGGTAAATGGAATAGCCAGAATGCACTGCTGAGTCAGATGTACTGGAAACCAACATAGTTGGGTTTAAAAAGGCTGAACGAGAAAGGAAAACATGTAATCTTGACTAACAATGGCACTGCACAATGCACTCAGTGTGTTGCTCAATTGGCAGATACATTTTTTGCTCACATATGAGCTCTCAATGTTTATATGAAAAGTTTCTCCAAACCTAGACATTGGTGAGCAAATGGAGATATTTGCGAAAGTCTCCTACTTCTCAGATGCACCTTCTGACGAAAAAGGACTCGAGTAATCTAACATGAATCTCTTTCAGAAGTAATCTCAAGATTTGCTAAGATATCAAATTCTGCGAATCAAATTCAGAGATCTCAATATGAAGTCAAACATTTCTCTTCAAATCTCTTCAAAAAAACAGAGCTATGACATCCACATGAATTTTATAGCTCTCTAATGTGAATACATTTTAAGAGAAACATCTAAGGCAATGTTGATACTAACTTAAAGGATTAGTTTAATTTCAAATAAAAATTTTCCTGATAATTTACTCACCCCCATGTCATCCAAGATGTTCATGTCTTTCTTTCTTCAGTCGAAAAGAAATTAAGGTTTTTGATGAAAACATTCCACGCCTTCCCGATTCTACTTACGGAAAAAATGGAACTGGCGTTGCGATCGTTCCGTAAGTAGAATAGGGAAGGCGTAGGACATATGGCGTAACCTTTTTGAAGAATACGAAAGTGCAGTTTTGGCGGAACCACTTGGAAGGCGATCATTTGTTTGTATAAAGCATATACATTTAAAAAAAAATTCAAAAATGACCGATCGTTTCGCTAGATAAGACCCTTATTCCTCGTCTGGTATCGTTTAAAGCCATTTGAAGCTTCACTGAAACTGTAATTTTGCCCTTAAACCGTTTGGAGGCCATTGAAGTCCATTATAAGGAGAATAATCCTGGAATGTTTTCATCAAAAACCTTAATTTCTTTTCGACTGAAGAAAGAACATGGATATCTTGGATGACATGGGGGTAAGTAAATTATCTGGAAAATTTTATTTAAAAGTGAACTAATCCTTTAATTGAGAACTCCAGTAAGACTCCCAAACAATCTGAGCAAAAACTTCTTCCACTGGGATGCTGCATTCCTTCGGACTATCCGACATCTGCTACCAGCATTGGCTTCTCTTTCAGAACATTTCATGTATGATCGCAGCTGTACACTAAATGCTTACCAGAATTTGACTCTCCCAACTTCTGTGCTGCAGAAGGGTTCAAAACATGTTTGGAAATATGATAGTCAGCGGAATGGTATCCAGTTGCTGTTCAGTAGGAGAGATTTGTTTGAGGTTTTTTTTTTTTTTTTAAGTAAAGTACTTTACGAAATNNNCGAAAGTATTCAAAGGCAGCCATGAATGCTAGACCAATGTTTTGCAAGTGGGAAGTCAGTATTTAAACTCAGTACTCAAGGGGAGACAAATGAATTAGAAACTGAACAGGATGTGTAATTATTCAGGTAGCAAGCTATAAACATTATCAACAAGTGTTGGCCTGGGAGATATGTCAGAAAGCAGGTTATGCCACATACCCGGGTAAGTTTACAGATATCGTCAATTCATAGTTCTAAAAACTGAGGTAACTTTCAGGGTGTGTAGGTAGCCATAGCAACTTATTCTCTGAACATAACAGGTGTGTTGGACTTGAAGCGGCACAGCACAGACTGATCGTTGTATGACATCAAAGTACTGCGAGAGCGATAAGAGCGCAGACGGCTCGGTATGCTTTCGAATCGCTCTCTACTTTGATGTCATACACAAAACTGTCTGCACAGCACCGCTTCAACTTGAACACACCTAACCTGTTCCGTTTTCTGGGTTAGTATATCCTTATCAGAGGTAATCAGCACCCACATATGTGCCCTATTTATGAGGCTTCAGTGGGTGTGACATTTTGCACAATATTGTAGTTATCTTTCAAAGGTGCTAAAGAGGATGTTTTGTTTTATACATTTTTGCAATATTACTTGAAACTGTCTTTACTAACTGATAAAAGACTATTTATTAGGTGCACTGAAAGTAATATCATCTGTGCACGAGGTAGGGCCTTAAAAACATCAGCCAATCGTTTACGCGATCATCGCGTAAACGATTGGCCCTCTGGCTTGTCAATCACTGCCATGACGTTCCTTGTGAGAGATGTGCGCGGCTGCGCGCTCCAGTAACTTTCCACACTCCACAGGCGCCGCATGCAATGTTTTTGTCAGGAGACAGGAGTAACAACTGCAGATTATGAGTTACCTGCGGTGAGTCCGACATAATGAATCCACTAACACGACACAGCGAATGCCGGTGGTAAACAAACACTCGTGTTCCAATACTCGTGCACGAGTTTTGGGAGGCGTTCCCTCGATATGAGCTGTGAAGGAGGGGGGTTGTTCTTACGCATGCACTCATTTCAAAATCTCACCAACAGTCTTTGCTTTCTCAGTCGACGAAAAGATCCTCTGTATCACCTTTAAAGCACTATTATAACATAAAGCAATGTTCATTTAATATTTTGCTACATTTTATTATCTCACACATTGTGGATCTGTATTCAACAGGACATATTTCTATAATAAAAAAATACGGTCCTACTTTATAGTAGGTGTCCTTAAAGGTTCAGTGTGTAAAATTTAGTGGCATCTAACGGTGAGGTTGTGAATTGCAACCACTGGCTCAGTCCACCGCTCACTCCTCCCTTACGAAGCACATAAGATAACCTACGGTGGCCGACTTATAGGACAAAGGTTAGCCAGTCAAGCAAACACGTTCTGTAGAGCAGTTTGTCCATTTAGGGCTACTGTAGAAACATGGCGGAGCAAAATGGCGACTTCGATGTAATGGGACCCGAAGTGCATATAGATAGAAATGGCTCATTCTAAGATAATAAAAAAAATGGTTCATTGTGTAAGGACTTTATACACCACTGAAAACATAGTTATGTGTATTATATTGCATTTCGGTCAAAAGATCCTCCTAAACATTACACACTGGACCTTTAACTACTATGTACTTAACATTTAAATTAATCATTTGATACAATGCTCTTATGTTTTTTAATTGTACTTATGTAATTAAATGCAGGTATTTTTTTAAAACATATGCAATTCATTTCTGTAATTACATCTATAATTACATTGTTGACCCTTCCTTTACCCCTTAACCCACCCTTAAACCTTACCCGTATCCCATTTTGTTTACTAAAGATTTGTTTCGATGGAGACTTCTGGGCTACATCCGAAATTGCACTTTCTGAGTAGGTACTATTTTTTTAAAGTAATTACTTTTTTTCTGTTATAAAAAGTTCTATATAGTATGAACGTAATCTGGATATACTACATTTGTTATGTCACCATTACGACCTACCAGCATCAGAATCCCGCCAGAAGCAGTAGGTCATCTAGGTACTTTTCACATGCTGTTTTATAAATACTTTGAATTAGGACATACTACTCTTTTCACATACTGTTTTTCACAGAATCCAGGATGCAGCTCTGAATTCAGCGCTCTGTTGAGAACATTCTTGTGTGTTTACTGTAAACACACTCTGAATTCACAACTTACTCCTGGACACGTTTTCAGAACCGATAACCATGAGTAAGAAAGGGTTGGGTTAACTGACCAAGAGTTCAGGGTTGGGGAGTTAACCCTGCTCTTTTTGTAAAATCCAACTAGCAAATCTAGCATTTCAGGGTTCAGAAGGGCCCTTCATAGCCACTATGCACCCTTCATCTACTCTTTAAGTGGACCTGAGAGTCTATGCACCAAAGGGAGAACTCTACAAGACAGTTTACAGCAGCGGTTCTCAACTCTGGTCCTGGGGACCCACTGCTCTGCACATTTTGTATGTCTCTTTTATCTGACATACTCAGTTCGGTTCATGGAGCTCTTTTAAGCTGATGATCTGAATCAGGTGCAAAGCGATGGGTCCCCAGGACCAGAGTTGAGAACCACTGGTTTACACTAATGTGCTCTACAGTGCAAATAATGAGAATGCAACGCATACATGCATTGAGATTGTGCTCTGAAATATCAGTGCACAATGAAACACGGCCACTTACACAATAGAGCTGCAATCAGAAACACACAAGACTTGATACAAAACAAAATTGTCTTCACAGTAAAATTATTTTATTAAGAAAGAAGTCAATAAATAAAACAATGCAAAAATATAATGTTTTGTCAATTGTTGGGAATTGCCTAAATAGTAATAATTTGTTCTTATAAGGTAAATAAATACATTTACAACGTAAACTTACAAGTGGGCAGAATATCACATCCTTGGAACCGAACAAGCTAGCACCTTTAATAAAACAAATGACTTTCAGGATGAATCTGAGAGACATTGGAAGGTGATCAAATGTAAACCACTAGTCAAGGCAAAAAGTGGTCTAAAAAAAAGGAGACATATGAATAACTCATTACAAAATATTTGTGCTTCGTCTCTTTTGCATTACAATGGTTTCTGACACAACTGCGATCGGTGAAGCGTTGTGTTTTCAGACTGAAAGATACATTACAAACAATAAACTGTGGTTTCATATGTTCACAAAATAAACTGTAAATACTATCTAAACTAACAAGATTTACACAGGGACAGGTGACAAAAGCAATTATGAAATAAAAAGCACCATGTTAGATATGCAAAGAATTAGAACTTCCATCTTTTTCTCCAGAAGGCCATGTGAAGAGTATACAATCAACAGGAATGACTGTTTGCTGTAATTACAGGCAAGGACATGGAAAGAAATGTGCAAAAACATTCGGCTGAGAACCCAAAGACCGGTTTCTCTTTATGAACAGTTTTGACTTAGCCATATGACAGAAAACAGAGAGCAGGTGTGTAGTGTGAGAAAGAGAAAAAGAGAGCGAGAGAATCTAAAATCATCAGCGTACTAAGAGAAAGGTTAGACCAGCTAAACCCACTCCTGCTGCTGCAAACAGTGCAGTCTTCATCGAAGACTCTTGGTTCAACTGTTTTGCGTTGTGGGAAAACCTGCAGAAACCCTCCTACAAAAGAAAGGGAAAAAAAAATAAAATTCAGGATAAGATTCACATTTTGCTCCCTACGCCCTTATGATACAGTATTTTGGACCTTATTAGTCATAGTAGCTAAAATCTCAACAATGAGCAGAGATATTACATAATAGCACAGCCTACTTACTCTGAACATATAAGATTACATAACCCTGATCTCAAGAGGAATGGCACATACATCTTTAACAATAATTCAAATGAAATAATCCTCTGAGATGTGAAGTAGTGGATCACGTACGCTCGGTTTCAAAATCTAATAATATAATTAGATATCAAACCCATCTTAAACTTTTGACATATAAGATGTTTTGTATCATTCAAAAATGGCTTGTTTGGATATTGTGTGACCATCTACGAATCGTTTAACGTCACAACATTGGCCCCGCCCACTGGCATTCAGTCGCTTAACAGCTGCCTGCTGTCTAAAAGTTAATAAAAGTCCTTCAGAAGGACCCCAGCATCAGGAAGTGGATGGTTTATTTTTTAATGGTGTCCCAGATGACATTGGAGGATTATGTTTGTTCGGAGCATTTGACTGCAGATTGTTTTGTAAACAAGGCACAGTGTAATGGAGAGTTCACAAAGAAACTTTAGTTGATAGATGAAGCAGCCAACTGTATTGGATCTAACAGCAGCAAACATTAAGTAATTTCATAATGCTTTGTAATTGAAGGTTTTATATGTATAATGTTTTCAAAACATTCATGTGCAGTAGTGAAGGGGCATTGACACTTTTTCCTATGCAATGACAGGGGTCAAAATGGGACTTTTTTTTTTTTTTGTGCCAAAATCAAAGAACATATTAAAATAATGCCATGTCCTCTTTAGGTTTTGGTGCTCATATATTCTGGGCTGTCTGTGACATAGTGTTCAGGTTTCAGGGGCTAACTGACATTTCAAGGGTTAAATGCAGATATGAACGTTTCAGCAGCAGCAGGCAAAGACACAGGCGGGTGTAACTGTTGTTTGTAACTGCCTGTGGACCCGAACAAACAGCAGAAGGCTTGAGGAGTCGGGCAGAGCAGCTGTCTTCAGACAGACACCTGCTGTACTGGTCAGAGTGAGTCCAGGTGCACTAGTCCACAATCATATGCTACACAAACTCTGAGTGAAGCACGGAGATCAACCGTATGGTAAACACAATAGACTAAATGGCTGACTGGCCTTCGGCTCTGCTTTCAACAGCTGCCAGATAAAAGAGAAAGAGAAAATAGGGAGAGACAGAATAGACTGCAGCAGGCCTCTCAAACTCTTTATGCAAATACAAGCTGCTGTTTGCCTCAAGCCAGAAGTGACCGGATTTTCGATTTTAAGTCTTAGCAATAGCAATAATGCCACTGGTGATGTTATAAAAGCGTAAATTAGACCAGTGCTTTTCAATTCTGGTCCTGGAGATTCATTACTGTGCACATTTTGTATGTCTCTCTTATCTGACACGCACAGTTCAGTTCATGGAGCTCTTTCCTAACGAGCTGATGATCTGAATCAGGTGTTAAATAAAGAAGACATACAAAATTTGCAAAGTGTTGGGTCACGAGGACCAGAACTGAAAACCACTGAATTAGACCAACATGCAACTACCTGGTTTCAAGGGTTGGTTCATCCTTTCTGTCATTTACTCGCCCTTATGACGTTCCAAATCCATGTGACTTTCCTTTGATGGACACAAAAGGAGAAGTCTAGCAGGTACTTTTTTTCCCTCCATACAACAAAAGTGAAAGAGGATGGACAAAAAAAAAAAAAAAAAAAAAAA
>RJVU01063416.1:2964961-2992786 GCA_003731715.1 Anabarilius grahami | reverse complement strand
TGCACTATATTCGAAGTCTTCTGAAGTCAAATGATAGCTTTGCCTGAGGAACAGACAGAGATTTACGTCACTATTTTGCCAAAGCTATCAAATCTCATTTACGCACTTTCAAATATGGCCTGTCTGATGCCAAACACCATTAGTTCTTACATATTAACGAATTTGTTTGGCATATATATATATACAAATATATATATATACACACACACATACATACACCAAAGTTGTATAGACTAGTTTTATGGTGCCTTTGTAAAGGCAAATATTTTCATTCTATGGAAAAAAGAAGGTGGTTTATATTCCATTGAAGAGTAAAGTAATATGAATTTGGAATGGAATGTGGGTGAGTAAATGACAATGATGCAGCTGAACTATTTTATTTTCTAAATGCATGTTATTGATCCTACTGTAAACAATTAATCCATGCATATGGTTTATTTTTCATTCGCATCCAAAATTTCATAACTCAATCTTCCAGTGAAACATCAGACTTCTCTCTTATTCATGTTCTAAGTCAGAACGCCACCTCATTATTGGCCAGCTCCTGCGTCAGCATCACACACATGCGTCATGGTGCTCACGTGAACAGCGTTGGCCAATACTGAGCCTGCGCTCTGATGTAGAACCCGGAACCGCTGCACTGTGTTTACTACGTCATCTGCGTAGGAGACTGATATGGAAGAAAAGAAATTATTGAATAAAGTCATTATTTTTGTTTGTTTTTTGTGCACAAAACGTATTCTCGTTGCTTCTTAACATTAGGATTGAACGACTGTAGTCACATGGACTATTTTAAAAATGTCTTTACTACCTTTCTGGGCCTTGAAAGTGGTAATTTGTTGCAGTTTAATCGGAGGCCAGATAGCTCACTGATTTAATAAAAAAGATCTTAATTTGTGTTCCGAAGATGAATGAAGGTCTTAAGGGTTTGGAGCGACAAGAGGTTGAGTAATTAATGACAATTTTCATTTTTGGGTGAATTAACCCTTTAAGCTGCAGGCGCATTTACCATTGCTCAGCAAATTGTCATGGGTGAAATCCAGTCTTTTCAATAGTAATCCATGCGATCGGGAATTTCATGTGAGGGTAAAAGATTTCAAAACGCAGATTTTGCAATGGGTTAAATTTTTTCACGCCAATTCACCACATTAACAGAAACCGACTTCGTTTGTAAGTGACTTTTTTGTTTCATACATCTCTAAACTATTGACAATAGAGATTTTTGCCTGCAAAATTCACTAATGTGAACCCATGTTTACACAACTTGAAGCCCTTCTCTTTCTTACAATCGACTGCAAGCTTGCATTCAGATTTGCCTCCATCCAATCAAAAACCGAGGAACAGCAGAACCGTATGGTCCTATGGTTCCACATATTTAATTTTCGATAATCCGAAACGTAATCAAGTGTATGATACAATTAAGAAAAGATCTGTCATTACTTCAGTTTCATTTTGACTTATAGAGAGTGGACTTTAAGCCATAGGACGTACATTCATTAGACATGAATCATTTAAACAAAATTTCAGTGAGGAACGCCTGGTCACATTTCAGTGGGAGCTACAGCTAAAACATTTGCATTTGACTGTTGACTAATATGTTCCTCAAAATCATGTGTGTAATTACAGCAGATATCAGTCTGCTTAAGTCAACAATGTCTCCTGAGGTTATTTACAATTGGAACAAGTATTGCTTTTATAGATCAGTGCCTGGGAGATTGAAAAACTGGACGCCCACACAAAAAAAGTCCTTGGTGAGACATTTGAGAGCCTGTTTAAAAGAGTTTTCCCCACAAGCATTCCCAGAATTCTTTGGCTTGTGTCACTCTCTAATTCACAAAAACAGGGCAACCACAAGAAGGTATACACTGCTCTACTCCAAAAACTAGACCAGCATATCACTGCAGTATGTACCTTCCAATTACACTTCAAAATGTGCACATTGAAGTGTACTGGTAGGAAAGACTCAAAGAGATTGAGGCATCAAACGCAGCAAAACAGGCTGGGTTTCTGAGAGCACACATGAAGGATCAAACACGATGCTCTTTAAAAACCCACGCAAGTTTCACATCAACCAGAACGGGTTTGAAAAAACCCCTAGCTAAACGCTTGATTTGAAACCTGCAGATTATAAACGGTCTTCCTACTAATTACGTGTCAAAGGTCTACCGCACAAGTGCAATGGCTATAAAAACCCATCATTTACCAGCTTAAAGGCCCTGATATACTTTAAGCAAAATGTGATGTTATTTCAAAGCAAAACAAAGTGCTTTTGGAGCTCGTTTCTGAGGCTCAAAGCTTCCCAGAAAAGTTAGTGCCGGCTGGTAAAGACATTGGAACTATCAATGGTCCATGTCGATTATGTAATAGGTAGGTATGCTCTGAGGCTCTGCCTTCTTTGATGTGGAAATCTTCTCCGGTTCATTTCTTCAGTACAGTCTGCGAGCTCAGACGCTAGTAAAAACATGAACGCCCTAAAGAGCTGCTTTATAGTAGAAACTAAAGTTGTAATTCTAATTGAAAAACACAGTTTTTTCAGGTTTAATACCGTATAGCTGCTTGCTTTAAACATATTCACGTGCTATAATCAGAGACTTTCTTAACTGCTGTTTTTTCGCCGCTGTCATTTTTGTTATTGAGAGGAAAGCATGCAGCACATATTTACATATTCATCTAATTGTTGCTCGCAGCATTGTGGGCGTTGTGGAGATGTTCGCTACCAGAATACTGCAGCAAAAGTATTTTGAACTTCTTTTTACCCCTAAAGCCGGGGACACACCTAACGATTAGCTGAAACATTCTAAGACTGAACTGAACACACATACCGATTGTTTCCTGCGACTGAAGCGGATTTAAATACTTACATATGGAATTTGAACACCGACTGTAATCGCAGACTGAACGCGACTGGACGCGTTTGAGCGCGATCAGTCATAAGTATCAATTTACATTCATAATCGGCCTTACAATCGTTAAGTGTGTGCACGGCTTAAGCGAAGAAAAAAAAAAAAAAAAACATTTCGGGGAGTATATCGGGGCCTTAAATGTCGTCTGTCTGAATCTACATTGCTAATGCTTACCCATCCTCCATTTTCCACAAGCCAGTCTTGTTTTTCCCCTCCTAGGTAGTCAGCTATGGTCTCAGCCAGTCTCTTGGGGCACTCAGAATTCTCTCCTCTGGACAGAAGCTCACTGGCCAGCACTCCAGTGAAAGTAAAGATGGAAACCACCCTTCCCCAGTTCAGTTTTCCATCTCCTACCAGTTCCCTCATGACGCTCTGCAGACACTTGCTGGGATCTGATCTGCAGGTGTCCAGGAACTCCTGGGAGAGGGATCGGAATTTGGTTCTGTGCTGCTGTTCCATCTCTTTGGCCAGGTATCTCATGGCCTCTGCCGACTCGCTGGGAGGCGTCTGTTGGATCCCACTGCAGAAGCCGATGTAATCTTCTGCCAGCAACAAAGTCTGTTCCCTCAACCAACAGGACATTTTCTAACTGAAAAAGTCAAGGTCAAAATATATTAGACGGTTTAAAGTTTTATATATATAAGAAATGTTGTCCAAATGATGGACATCTGATGAACATGAACATTTATACAAGTTTTATTAATGGGTAGCAGTCTCCTGTAGAGTGACTAAAATTATTTTAATCAACCTTTATCTAATTCTTCTGTGATTATTATTAAGAGACAAAAGAATATTTGCATTTGTCGCACTGCAACCAACAATCTAACCTATAGTAAAACGTTTTTTTGTCCATGTTTTGTCAACTACCCTTATATGGTAAACTTCCGGGGAAAAAAAAAACCCATAGTAACCCCAATTTCCAATAAAACATTATAATTGTTGCAGTTATTATCACTGCTGTCAAATCATAATTAATACTATGTATACTGTATTTATCATTCAGCATAATGAGATCTCAGAATGTTTGTCATTTTGTACATTTTCTTGTTGTGAATTCAAATATAGGTTAAAATCAAGTTTCCACCGTTTTTTATTAACCACCATGCTGCCATTTTATCTCAGTTGTATGGTGTTTTAGGCTCATTCAAGCAAGCGTTTGTGTTGTATGTCTATGCAGCATTAACACAGAACTGAACACAGATCAGTCCATAAATGGATAAATGATTCATAATAACGGCTGTTATAATGAGCGGCTGTTTCTCTAGGTTCGGGCCTTACATTAACAAAATGACATTCATATTCAACAACGTCCACCGTAAACCTGCTCAAGTCTCTTTTGCAGGTAGTATTAACATATGGTCCATATGAATGAGCAGCATTAGCTAAAACACAGCATAAATGAAAGACAGCCTACGGAATGCTACGAAACACAAAGCCGGCTGCGCCATTGCTCACGAGAACACAAAGACCAACAGCACGCGCTTGAAATATACGTTTTCTTCAGTATATATATAAAAAAAATTCGGATTAAACAGTCATTTTAGAATAAAACGTATCATTCTCTTCTTAAAAGTGGAAATAATAAAGCAACTCACCCTCCCAGCGATGTCAGACTGCGCTCTCCACCGACAGTTGCGCAAACGGCAGTCAGTCTCGTAGTAGAACGAGCCTCCGTCACTCTTTATCAGCGTAGAGTCACTAACCACGCCTCCGTGTCGTGACGTTTTTGCATTGTATACTACTGAATATTTCTGATCGAGATGTTCCTCCTAAAACAAGATACTTTATGACTTTCATTTGAGAAAAAAGACGCATCGTTTAAAGAAAGAAGTAATTTGTAATACTGAGGAGCAAGGGGGACTTGAAGTCTTAGATTTTAGTACACTTAAATGGTTGATAGAGTTTATGAAGACGAAGGAAAGTGTTTATTATTATTATAAGTGTTACATTTTTAATACTCTTGGGGGTATACATTTAAATTTCTCACCACAGTTTGCACATTTAATAATAAAGACATACTATCTATACGTAATCACTACCCTTGCTTGGTGTAATGAAGGGATTATTTTAGTAAGGGAGTTGATTCGAATGGATATACCAAATTTCTTTAATAATTCCAATTACCAGTTAAACCAAGAGAATTTGCTATTGTTTGTAATGCAATTTCAAAAAATGTGGTGAGAAATTGTGCTTCGGTGGAAATTAACATTGACATGGAAATTTTGGTGATGTTGATGTTTTAAAACAAGTAAGAAATGTTATTTGTTCTGTTTCTTTCCTTGCAGCAAGATTATGCAACTACTTATTTTAAATACCATATACACAAAAAGAAGTGGGCTAATTTCTTACATTATATAAATGATTTTAAATTATATGTAAACTTAAGCTAAAAAACACAACGCACTGAAAACATGTAATGCTGTAAAAGCATTAAAACTTACGTTCTAGTTCTGATTGAGATTGATTTTCTGTTTTGAGTATTACGACACTGTATGTTTGTATAGATAAACATAATGTCATTACTCTTATCACTCTATAAATCAAAATGGATCATTATTCTCAAATAAAAAGTAAATGTAATAATTAGATTTACTTAGAATATGTAGTTCTGTTGAAGATTTTCCCGTTGTTTTGACGTGTTGACTTTTGCACTTATTAACATGTATTTATTTAATATTTAAAAAAAATTGTTGTGTTCACACATTTAAACATATTAACCACTTCCACCACAGAGTATAAACACTAAAAAAATACACAAAAACGGGAAATTACCTTATTACCTTTAATTCTCCTGAATAAAGAGACAACAAACAGTGAACAGAGTGCATGTTATTAGGAAACTAACAATACTGATGTTGACAGACAAAGCAATCAGCTAATTGTGATTAATTGTTGAATTTGATCAACAATATTACACTTGATATGAAAAACACTTAACACTTCTCTACATTTTTGACATTCTAGTCTAGCAAGCAAAACGCATTCATGATTATATATATATATATATAATAAATAAATTTCAGATTTCTAGATATATACCTGTTTGATAAGCCAGATGCGCAAGTACTGAATCTACTCTACAAATCATTACCATAAAATATACCTACAAAAGTATGGATAATTATATTAAAACATTTCGATTTTTAATTTTAAAAAAATATTTTACAAACTAATACTTGAACAGCAGTCCTTTTCAAATTGTGTATTTTATATATTTATTGTATATATTTTGGTGAGAAGCCAAGGAAGAGAGACATTTAGTTGTGCTAAGATAATAAAAAAGTCTGGATCTCTATGTAAGAATCCCTACAGTCCGACTTTGTGCTGTGATGTTGAGAAGCATAAGTACAAATATCTCTTCTCACACTGGTACAGGACAACTCCTCAAGCCCAGATCTGCAACAAAGAAATGAGATGGAATTAAAAGATAAAAGAGTTCTTTATTTACTCAAAATACAAACCAAGATGATCCTCACAACGATGTGCTAATTCACAAAAGAGGAACAAAGAAATATCTTATTTTTACTTATAAAGTATATTAAGAGTAGATCACGGGGAAACTATGACCTATGTTGCGTAATTCCCCTGCTGCTCTCGGGGCAGACACCACAGGATGGTGTAAAACACCTATAACCACGGCCAGTCCCTTCACTTTCATCTAAAGCCCCTGATGCCAGTAAAGAGCAAAATCACGTTATACATTGCGTAAGTCACTTTTTCTATATGACCTGAAGCGGACACTCACCCGCAAAGTGTTATCCCATGACCCTGAGCAGAATGCGGTACCATCTGGGGACACTCTGACAGTGCTGACCCGATTTTCATGGCCAAAGAGAATCGCCACTCTGGTACCTTTCAGGACATCCCAAACGTTAATGGTATAGTCATTATGTCCTGCAAACAGCAATCGCCCTGAGGAAAAAACAGAGTAGGAAAAGAGGGAAGGATGGAAAATGTTATTGTTTAGTATAGCATTATTAAGTCAAGTCTAGTCACATTTATGTATAGTGCTTTATACAATACAGATTGATTCAAAGCAGCTTCACAGTAATAAACAGGAAAATAACAAGTGTTGATATTGCAAAATTCATCAGTAATAACTTGTCTGAGATCACAGATATTTTTAATCTTCTTTTAATCTCTCCTGTTTGTTATTTGAAAGCTATAGCAGAGGGGAAGATTATCAGTAAATCAGTGAAATTTGTATGGTTTGGGTTCAGAAGACTTTGACGATAGTGCTGGACTTCTGTGGAACTTTGGGTCCTTTTAGGAGCTTGCCACTGTCCGTCCCCTTTCATTGTATGGAAAAAAAAAGAGATTCAGCTAAACTTCTCCTTTTGGAAGAAAGAAATACGAGTTTGGAATAACATGGAAGTGAGTAAATGATGAGACAATTGTCATATTCATGTCTTCATTTATGAACATTTCTCCTATGTCAGTTTTTAAACCTTATACATGTTGACTTAGACATAGGTAGAAACAAATAAGCAGTGTCAGCAACAAAGTCAGCAGCACTGAACACTATCTAGTAAAACTTATACAGGCCTACAGTACATTATCCATAATCCTGTTCTTGAGCAATATAACTGCCACAGGTCAATACTCACTAGTGGGACATATTAGTCATGCCATCATGGTAAGCGTGGGCGTCACAGCTGATACATTTGCCTGTTCTGTGATCTGACTCTGTTAACTCAGGGTTTAAATACAGCAGATATCTGTCAGTATTAACCATGTGGCCTGTGTACCAAAATAAGGGAATGAAAATTCTGTCATCATTTACTCACCCTCATGCTGTTTCAAACCAACATGACTTTCTTCCATGAATCATAAAGGAGAAATATAGCTCTCAGAAAATAAATGGCATTTCTAGCTTTAAAAAGCACAAAAGTACCATTAATGTATCAGTTAAGTATAGAATTGTGCACAATATAAGTATTCTGGTGCCATATTATAGCTTTTGCGTGAGAAAAAAAAATAAAACCTTGAATTTCATTTTCACAACATTCAGTTAAGTTGCACAAAACATGTCACATCCTGTGTGGGATCAATGATGAAACAGTCATAAACCAAGAATGACTGATATCATACCTGGCATGACATGTTTTAAAGAGATATTTTGTCATGTATAAATTATTTTATGGTTTTCTTCTGTGGAACAGATATTTTGAGGAATGTTTTTTGCCTATACAGTACAATGGAAGTCAATGGGGTCCAAAAGAAAAGTCATACGGGTTTCGAATTATATAAAGGTGAGTAAATTATGATAAAACTTAGATTTTTTGTGTGAACTATCCCTTTAATGTATTATATTTAAAAGTGCACATGCACAAATGAGATTTGAGAGTTGTAAAGATTTAGATGTAAAAATATTTTCAGAGAATATTATTCAGTTTTGGTCTGTCATCACACAAAGCAAACATAAGGCTTTAAAGGGCTTGGAATATAGCATACAGAGCACAATTATGATACTTCTGTGGTTCCTTTATGGTGAAGTACCCATTCACTTTCACTGTATGGAAAAGAACACATAGGATATTTTGCTGAATGTCTCCTTTTATACTCAATCGAAGAAAAAAAAAAGAAAATTGGAAAGATGTGATGATTTTTGATAAATTATTACATTTATTCATATATATTTTAATCATGCTTTAAGGCTCTAAGTCTGCTTTCTTACCACTAAGGGAAAAGTCCACACTAGAGGCTCCAAAAATGATGCTTTCTTTGGAATAGATGGCCACCTCACGGTCAGCTCGCAGGTCATACAGACGACACTGAAACAACATGAAAGTTCACGTGAGATGGAGCTCAGTATGGACTCACAGAGTTTGACACATTGCATTTCATTGATCACTGGGTGACTAAAAGGTTACATGATTTGATTTGATTTGATTTGAAGACGAAGACACGTTGCATGGACCTTGAACAGGAATAAACAGTAACAACATTAGATAAACTAAATACACTTATATGCTTATACACTCACAGTCAATTGAGTATGTCTCACAGTCAACTGAGTGTCTCTAAACCTAATTCCATCAACTCAACATTATTAAAAGATCATCATGTGATCAAAAGTTAATTGACTCAAGAGGATGTGTGTGTTTTGGAGAGGGACTATTAATCAGGGCAACAGGTTTTATATTATTGATTGTGACTCTTCTGGTAATCTTTGCCTATTGATTATTGTGTTGAAATAATATGGGGTAACTGGTGTGTTGTAATGTAGAAAAACATACCGTAGCATCATCAGATCCAGATGCAAAAGCATCTCCGCTGGGGTAATACCTGCATTCATAAAGAGGGTTCAAATTTAAATAGACACCTCAAACACATAGAAATCACTATGGCCATGTTCACACCGCAAATTCCCAATTCCAACTCTCTGTTCAGATCTGATTTGTTTCTCTGGTTACGTGATATTTTACCATTTTATCATCAAAGTATATACTGTGCATTACATGGTCAAAATGATTTGGACATTCCTTTCCAATAATCAGGTTTGGCTATTTCAGCTTTGAACATTTATAAAAGGTACATAAAATGTACCTTTTATAAACTGCCTCCCAATACAACCATTTAAGTATAATTAGAACATTTTGTGTTCCAGCATGACAATGTGTCCCTGTGCATTTAGAAATTTGGTAACACTTTAACTAATGGGCCCATATTGTAAAGTTGGTTAATAAAAATGCAAATGTTAATTTTTAGTTCATGTTAGCTTAAGTCTTTTAAATAAGAGCAGATACAACTTTTGATTTTAATAATGCATTTGTAAATGTTGAAATTAAAGGATTAGTTCACTTTAAAATGAAAATTACGCCAAGCTTTACTCACCCTCCAGCTATCCTAGGTGTATATGACTTTCTTCTTTCTGATGAACACAATCGGAGTTATATTAATAAATATCCTGACACAGCCAAGCTTTATCATGGCAGTAAATAGGACCAACGAGTATGAAGCTCAAGAAAGTGAATCCATCCATCATAAACATACTCCACACAGCTCTGGGGGGTTAGTAAATGCCTTCTGAAGCGAAGCGAGTGTTTGTGTAAGAAAAATATAAGTTTTTATATAAGTTATAAAGTAAATTATCTAGCTTCCGCCAGACTGCCTTCCGTATTCAACTTACAAAAAAAGTGTAACTGATGTTGCATCAGTTACGTTTTTTTGGTAAGTGGAGTATAGTAATGGTTAAATACGGAAGGAATAGGACATAGTGTAAGAGCTTTGAACTGCGAGAGGCGTTACACTTTCTTTCTAAGTTGAATAAGGAAATTGGTTGCTTCAGAAGGCCTTTATTAACTCCCCAGAGCTGTGTGGAGTACGTTTATGAAGGATGGATGCACTTTCTTCTGCTTCATACTCGTTTGGTCCCGTTCACTGCCATTATAAAGCTTGGACGCATCAGGATATAGAACTCTGATTGTGTTCATCAGAAAAAGGAAAGTCATTTACACCTAGGATGGCTTGAGGGTGAGTAAAGCTTGGGGTAATTTTCATTTTAAAGTAAACTAATCCTTTAACGTTCACAGATTAATAAATGCTTTAGAAGTATTATTCATTGTTAGATCATGTTAATGTAGTTACAGTGGATATAAACAGTCTACACACTCCTATTAAAACAGCTGTTTTTTTTTGTGATGTAAATAAACCACCTAAAGACAGGTGTGTACTATTTAACATGAGCTTGATGATTATTTAATTCTGAACATAGCCACATACCCAATTATAATAGGGTGTGCACTTGTAACCCCTCCGGTTCTACTCACAACGCTCCGAGCGGGATTTGAACAGGTGTCTCCAGCATGAGAGGCGGGCGTACTAACAAGGACGCTAAAGACTGCACCCCCCTAAAACTCACTACCATCTGGGCCATGGCACCAATGTAATCCCTCCTGTTCTACTCACACCGTTCCAAGCAGGATTTGAACCAGCATTTCCAGCACAGGAGGTAGGTGTACTAACAAGGATGCTAAAGACTGCAGTCTCTAGCATCTGTTGCTAGTGCCTCTCTTGAGGCCAGGGAAGTGAGATTTACTCGTACAGCTCTTACTAGCTGGCCTCTGTTACACTCACCCCCCTAAAACTCACTCCCATCTGGGTCACGGCACCAATGTAAAGCCTCCAGTTCTACTCGCACCACTCTGAGCGGGGTTCGAACTGGCGTTTCCGGCATGGGAGGTGGGCGTGCTAAAAAGTACGCTAAAGACCACATTATCCAACTCTGTTGCTATTGCCTCTCTTGAGGCCAGGGACGAGGGGTTTACTCGCACAGCTCCTAATAGCTGGCCTCTGTTACACTCACCCCACTAAAACTCACTCACATCCGGGTCACGGCACCAATGCAAATCCCCCGGTTCTACTCGCTCCACTCTGAACGGGATTTGAACTGGTGTTTCTGGCATGGGAGGTGGGCGTGCTAACAAGGACGCTAAAGACCGCGGTATCTAGCGCCTTTTGCTAGTGCCTCTCTTGAAGCCAGGGGAGTGAGGTTTACTCACACAGCTCTTACTAGCTGGCATCTGTTACACACACTTATGCAGTTAGTTTTTGGTACATTTTTCCTTTTTTTTCTCTGAAATGTGTCACTTTGGTATTCAGTGTCATTGAATTGATTGTCATTTTTACATTAAACGTGCAAAAGTTCTGATATGATTTCTCTTTGTTTAATTCTTTACATTACAAAAAACAGCTGTTTTAACAGGGGTGTGTAGACTTTTTATATCCACTGTAATTAACAAATGAGACTATTGTAAAATGTTACCAGAAATGCTTTAATGAATCTGATGTGGAAGAAATGGCCTGCACATAACCCAGATGAACACCGTTGGTATGAATTGAAATGGCAACTGAGCCAAAACTCATCCTCCAACATCAGCGCCTGACCTCACTAATACACTTGAGTATGAGCACTAATACTCTTACAGGCATGATGCAACATCAAGTGGAAATCCTTCCCAGATGAGTGGAAGCCATTATAGCAGCAGAAGGAGGACCAACTGGTGCCGATGGTTTTAAAATTAAATGTTCAACACACATATGGATGTATTGTTTGGATGTCTACATAGTGTGTCTAAAGACAATGAGGCAGACTTATGCAGCTCTTCACTTACTTTCACACACTGACAAAAAAACACAGATTCTATATTTCAATTACATTGAAGCAGAAAATGTGAATATTGAACTCCATACAAATCTGCATAATTAAATAATAACTGTCCCTTGATTTATGGACATAATCTTACTCTTATGACATTAATCTTACTCATGTAAGATAAATATAAGTGTTCGCTGCTTGCAGTTCTCCAACAGTCTTTTCACTCACATTTGTAGAAATGACTTTGTTTTGCTTGTAGTGATTTAAATAAATACAATTATATAATTTTATTTATAAATATATTTTAAAATTTAATTTGTTCCTGTGATGCTGATTTGGTGCTCAATTATCTTCAGTTATTATTGGTGCTCAATTATTAATGGCTCTTAATATTATCAATGTTGAAAATTGCAGCCTAATATTTTTGTGGAAACTGATACTTTTTTTTTTTCAGGATTCTTTGATGAATAAAAAGTTCAGCATTTATTTAAAATAGAAATCTGTTGTAACATTATAAATGTCTTTACTGTTAATTTTGGTCAACTTAATGTTTTAAAATTTCTTTAAAAAAAGGGTTTCATTAGTTAGCATTAGTTAACTACTTTAGTTAACATGAACTGAGAATTAACAATACTTCTACAGCATTTATTAATCTATAAATGTTAATTTCAACATTTACTAATACATAATTAAAATCAAATGTTGTGCTTTTTAACATTAGTTAATGCACTATCAACTAACACGAACAAACAATGAACAGCAGGATTTTTATTAACTAACATTTACAAAGATTAATAAATACTGAAACAAAAGTATTGTTCTTTGTTAGTTCATGTTGACGTGATATATGACGCAGGATGTAGGAGTATTGTAATCTTAGACGCCTCTCGCGGTTCAAACAAATAGGGCTGTGCAACAAAATCAAGCTCCTCTTCTCTTATATCGAAATCCTCTGACATTTCTCTTTAAAAATGATCTTTTTAGACTTATAATTCGTGACCGGTGATTTGTTTTGTTCTATCCTCTGCACCTCCACGTTCATCCTTACATTGTACGTCAGGTCAAAGGATACTCTTCCACCACAAATAAACATGCGCATTCTGCGTACGGTCGTCCGCCGGAAGCTAGTTATTTGAATTTATAAAGTTTTAAATATGGATATTTTTCTTCGCTTCACTTCAGAAGACCTTTATTAACCCACTGGAGTCGTATGGATTACTTTTGTTTATGGATGGATGCATTATTTTTGGCTTCAAAACGCAGCCCCTCATTCACAACCATTATAAACCTTGGAGGACTAAGGATATTTTTAAATATATCTCCGATTGTGTTCGTCTGAAAGAAGATAGTCATCTACACCTAGGATGGCTTGAGGGTGAGTAAATCATGGGATAATTTTCATTTTTGGCTGAACTATCCCTTTAAGAAACAAATCAGCCTATTAGAATGATCTCTGAAAGATCATGTGACACTGAAGACTGGAGTAATGGCTGCTGAAAATTCAGCTTTTTCAGCCTTGCTGAGCATAAGAGACTTCTTAAAAAGATTTTGACCAGTAGTGTTCATATATACAGTATATCTGAATGTCATAAAACTATATCCCTAACTACATAACAACGTAACATCACACCAATGGCTGCTTTTGTTGTCCTTCGGCTTTTATAATGAATATCATTAGATCGACATTAACAATGTGTGGACTCCACCCTGACTGTTTACACTGACGTCAGATTGTGAAAATTTTTGATTTTAATTTTTGTTGTTGTTCACAATGTCATGCAGTGAGGGAAAAGAATTGGATCTGGGCATCGTGCAACTGTGGTGTGAATGTAGCTTCATTATCAGAAAATGCCAGGCTGTGGCTCACTCACTTCACACTGTTGATGTCAGACTCATGGGTCTCAAAGGACTGAACATTCTGTCCCGAGCGCATGTCCCACACATTAGCCTTCTTATCACAGCCCTGAAACACACACAAAGCACTTTAGAGACCTGCGGAACAACACTCGCACACAACAGGGCGAACCTCAGGAGAACGATGACCTAAAAATAGCTGCACATAACCAAACTGACATTGTGACTGAACAACATCCTAACAGGTAAAATCAATCAACATGAGTAATGTTAATACCACTAAGATGATCATTTTTAATCAGTGCTTTCTTTCACCTTTATAAAATGAATTGAGTATTTCACTGATTCAGCTGCAATGATAGTAATCTCACATGTTACAGTGAACAATGTGTGTGTGTATAAGTGGAGATGATATTTTGAGGATCTGACCCCTGATACAAAGGTGTTTCCCGTCTCAGAGGGGGCAAGGTCCAATGAGAGAACGTCAGCCGAGTGACCATGGAAACTCTGCAGCAGCTGTCCACTCTCAACATCCCATAATGCACATGTCCCATCACCACTTGATGTCAGAATCTGAAACACATACACAAAGACCTCTATGTCTCCCTTGAATAAATAGATACACTCTTAAAAATAAAGGTTCAAAAATGGGGGTTTTGCATCATTGCCAATGAACAAGTTTTGGTTCCTCAAAGAACTATTCAATGATTTATTTTTTCTTAGTGCGAAGAACATTTTAAAAACCTTTTTCCAGAATAAAGAACCTTTTGTGCAATGGAAAGTTTCCAAGGATGTTAAAGGTTCTTCATGGACCCATCGATGCCAATAAAGAACCTTTGTTTTTAAGAGTACAGTTCACTTTAAATTCTTTCTGACATTTTGCAATGACCTGGAAGACTGATAACATTCACAGGAAGAAATATAACACCTGTATCACCCTCTAGTGGAGGTACTGATCATTAGCTCATTACCACAAACACATACAGCAATACAACGTACTGTATGCTTTTTTCCTCATCTGACCTGAAGATCATAGAAAAAAGACCAGCCACAGTTTGGCCCTTTTTCTCTCGACATGAGGGTGAGTAGATGACGACAGAGTTTTACATTTTGGGAGAACTAACCTTTTAAATCTGTTCAGTAGTGAAAACCGCAAAGCCATGGAATTTTCTCTTTCATTTGCTCTATTAATAGATGTATTGTATCACCTGCCTTGACGTAACAAAATCTTTCACTTCATCTTTTTCGATCTTTATTGTCCCTGACAGAAACATAATCAAGAAAGAGGAACAATCTTTGATGTAATGGTGCAGAGAGAGAAAACCCCACACTCATGATCAACATAAACCCGCAGTGATTATTTTTAAAAGTAATTATTTCAAAAATTTCAACACTCACAGAACAGACCAATACACAGGACTCATGCTGAAAAGGCACAGAAATTTGCATTCAATAAAAAAGCTGTATTGTATGACAAGGTTTTTTTTAAAAGTAAAAATCACATCAGGGGAACTTTAGGGGACTGCTGTGATATTTGCTATGAGTAATGTGTGTATGTTCTATAAATATCAGCCGAATATTTATAGACTCATTACTGCCATAGACGCACTGATTAGAGCTGAATTAATAAACTATAAATTAACACAATTTGACCATTTACGAACACAGCGCACTGCAGTGTCTACACTCAGCTGTACTGATCCCCGTAGATGAAATAATCTCAATTTATTCCACAACCAAACTAATTTATATGATTGAAGCATTCTAAACATTTTTCTAAAGCACTATTACTTTGAGAGGTAAAAATTTTAGAGTGGGAAAAATTATTACATTTAATTTACTCTGAATAATGAATGCATTTGTAATAGATACAGCATTAAAACTCACTACAAATAGAAGTCAAATAGAATCCTAGACAGATGATGGTAAGTTCTGACCAGGTTTGGATCCAAATACTCACAAAGAGTGTGATGTTATTTAAAACAGGTTTAGAAGAATGCTCCTTGTTTTAAAAGTATAGAATTGTATTTAATATTAGATGCTGTTTAAGAGTGTTACCATTACTGATCAGTCTAGTCCAAGAGTATATATGTATATATATATATATATGTATGTATATCTCAGTGTTGTTTCAGTATCATTGAGATACTATTTTTTGTTTTTATTTTTTTATTTACTTGACAAAATATTCATAAAAATAAGAAAGTAGATGAAATAAAATAAGTTTAAGTTTTTGTATATTTTATTTCAGTTAACATTAACACACACTATATAACTGCGATGATAATCATAATATTTGTTAAACTCTGAGTTTTAAAAATAGAGAGGAACAAGTTGGTCTTTGACATATTTTACTATATTACTACTCAAGTATAATCAACCCTGTACACACACACACACACACACACACATGCTCACCTGCATATCAGAGTTGGTGAAGCTGCAGGAAGACAGATAGTTGGTGTGCATGGCCACAGATTTCTTCTTAGCTGCCAAGTTCTCATTTTTATCCAAAGAGAGTGGATAGACGGAGCATTTATTATCCAAACCACTGAATGAAAGACAAAGATAGATTTGACGACTCTGCACAAATGCACAGAAAATAATAAGCTATATTTTTACTAGATATATGGATGTCATTAGAATCTCAGAGCTGCACTTTATTTGCTTTTAATTATGACCTAAAAACAGTACTCTGTGTAGGACTCTCATATAATACAGCAAATACAATAATACAATAAATTCTCTAAAGTTAATATCAGTCTTGACCTTTAATTATTATTATTACACTCATGAAACTCTCATGAAATGCTCATGACTTACCCACAAGCCACAGCACAGCCAGAGGGGGCATAAGCACAAGCCATGACCCAGGTGCAGGGCATAGTGACTGCATGCTCCTGTACAGCACACATCACAAAAAAAAAAAAACATTCTTACAAATCTGACAAAGACAAAAGTTGAGGATGCATTTTGCAGGTATTTATTAAAAATCAAGGTAATTAAGCACAGAACTTTTACTTTGCATTAAGTGATTGGTTGCCAGTTATAAAAAATGCTTGTTAGTTTTGCATTGCTTATTCTGTTTCCGCTATTGTTTTTATTCTCATTTTTTTGTTGTTGTTGATTGCCACTTTTTTTGTATGCCGAGTCTATGCATGTCAAGTACTCTGAGAAACTGAATTTGCCAAATCAGTGTTGTATTTCAGTAATCTACCTAGTAATCCTGATTTGAATACCAATATATATTTCATAATATAATATTTAATTGTTGTGGAGTGTATGTATATTATTATGTGCTAAATGGGCAATGTTTTTATAAGACAACTTTTTTAGTATTTTAGCAGTTGACTTGATGAAAATGTTCAAACTAACTTGTAATTTAACTTGAAAAAGAAATGCAGGCAACAAAAAAATTAATAAATAAATAACAACACATTTTATAGTCTTTTGTATCATTCCACACTCTTTTTTCTTTTCTTTTCATGTCATGAATTAATTTACATCTATATTTATTTATTTGTAAGTATCCATGTAATAAGCAGCATAATACTTATATGCTCTCACCGGCCACTTTATTAGGTACACCTTGCTAGCACCATGTTGGACCCTATTTTGCCTTCAGAACTGCCTTAATTCTTTGTGGTATAGATTCAACAAGGTGCTGGAAACATTCCACAGAGATATTGGTCCATATTGACATGATAGCATCACGCAGTTGCTGTATATTTGTCGGCTGCACATCCATAATGCAAATCTCCTGTTTCACCACATCCCAAAGGTGCTCTATTGATCTGGTGACTGTGAAGGCCATTTGAGTATAGTGAACTATACTCAACATGTTCACTATACTCAACTTGACATGTTCAAGAAACAAGTTTGAGATGATTTAAACTTCATGAGAGGTTATCCTCCTGGAAGTAGCCATCAGAACATGGGTGCACTGTGGATGGACATGGTCAGCAACAATACTCAAGTAGGCTGTGATGTTTAAACGATGCTCAATTGTTACGGGGGCCCAAAGTATGCCAAGAAAATATCCCCCACATCATTAGACCACCAGCAGCAGCCTGAACCGTTGATACAAGGCAGGATGGATCCATGCTTTCATGTTGTTTACACCAAATTCGGACCCTACCATCTGAATGTCGCAGCAGAAAGACTCATCAGACCAGGCAAAGTTTTTCCAATCTTCTACTGTCCAAATCTAGTGAACCCTTGCGAAACAGTTTCCTGTTCTTAGCTGACAAGAGTGGAATCCAGTCTGGTCTTCTGCTGCTGTAGCCAATCAGCAAATCATCTTGACTATACTTGTGTATCAATCAGCTCTCTTGGTCGTGAATTAGTATATTGTGTATACGAATTCGGGCACTGGTAAAGACTGTAAGGACCCTGACTCACACATTGGGACACATTGCGAAAGTTTCAGTGCACTGGAAGGATTTTGCGATTGAGACAGCCCTTAAAATGGCTGACTCCCTGATCATTGCTCTGACTACTGAACTAGGGAGCTGATTAAGAAGCACCCCATGTCTATAGCTTCATTCGGACTGTCAGTCCAATGCAGTAGTTCAGCACGGCAGCTACACGTTGTCATGTGGTAAATAAGACAATATCTGTATTGCAAACCCCTCTATGTTGCGGTTGTTGTTGTTGTTTGTGGCATATACCTACCAGCGCAACGTCATTGCAATGGAAACCAATGCAGATATTCTGGAACACGAAAAAGCGGCATGGACACACAAATCGGATCTGAACAGTTGCAATACACAATGTGGATGTCAATCATTTTAGATCAGATTCCAATCGAAAACACAAATTTCCATGTGATTGGCTGATTAGATATCTGCGTTAACGAGTAGTTGAACAGGTGTACCTAATAAAGTGGCAGGCGAGTGTACATGACAATGAGGAATGGGTGACTGATCAAGTTCTGGGTTGAAGTTCTTGTTAAATAACTAAGTTGACCACGTAGCAGATATAAATAAGTCTAAAAATTTATGTTTTTATTTCAACATAATTATTTATTTAAACTCATTTTCTCCATACATATTATTAAATTCATGATGCACCACACTCATACACACAATGAGAACACAGGTTACATATATGTCTGATTATTTAAATGGTCTTGTACACAGAAGAAAAACAATCTGCATGGCTGATGTGTTAATGTGTATGTTTATGTGGCTGCCGGATTAGTTTGGCACTAATACCCTGGGTTTCCATTAGAGTGCATTACAACTGTAAAATGCAGATTATTATTTTGAATTGCTGTAGCACTGCAAAAAATCTTCCTAGAAAATCGTTCAACACAGATAGAAAGATTTACCTTATTGGTTGTATATGCATCCCACACAATGACTTTTCCATCCTATAGGAGAGATTCAACATTTCAGTAAAGACTTATAAGTTATAAATATAATAAAGATTGTGGATAACGGATCTATTTCAGCTTCTAAATCTTTAGGGCAAGACATGAAATTTACTAAAAAAAATCCTAGCAAAATGTTAAAAGCACCCGATCAGTGTCTATCTATGACCAATACATCCTGTTACCTGAGAGGAGCTGACGATTCTTCTCTTGTCCCGGCACCAGTCCATGCACAGCACTTTATTTCCATGTCCTTTTAAAGTTCTCCGGGTCTTCATGACAAACTGACCCAGAGCCTCCATCTTCTCCGCCACCTGATGCACTGCAGTTAGAAAGACAAATCTCCATGAACCACATGACCACCTGAAGCAGAACTTGAAACTGAACCAGAACTGAAAACACATCTCAGCATCAGGAAGATGTAACATGATAGATGATCAGCTCTATTATATTTGGCCATTTTTTTCAATCCTTCAATACAATTCAATTTACAACAGTAATTATTATAAGCAAACAATATCATACTCCATTTCAACAGTGATATTGTACTATGATGGCATACATCGTGGCACAATTAAATTACATTGTTGCATTTTTACTACTTGTTGGTAATCTGTGCTGTATGTTCCTTCTTTTAAAATGCTGGGAAAGAAACTAAACACATTAGACCCCAGACATCTTAGCAAAACATACACTGTCAGAAAAAAAGGTACGGTGCTTGTCACTGGAGCAGTACCCTAAGGTACAAAAGTGAAAAGGTACATCTTTGTACCTTACTTATCCCTTAAAGGTACATATTAGTACTTTAAAAGTTCATATTTGTACCTTAAAGGTACATATTACTACCTTTTTATCTTTGTACCATAGGGTACTGCCCCAGTGACAAGCACCGTACCTTTTTTTTTCTGAGAGTGTAATATCATACTGTAATTTTACAAATACAGACTGTATTATTGTAAAATATACTGTAAAAAATTGTTACAGTGTGACATTTTTACCGACACATTTTGTAATAGAAAATACTACATTCAGAATCTTGCAGGAAATCAGTGCAGGCCATTTTCTCTTGTAACACAATTCACAAATACATATAACCAGATTTCCTTGCAATGTTGGATCCTACAATAGAGGAATATCTATAATCCTTTGTGCTTTAAAAAAAATGCTTAGGCAAACATGGGGATCATTTAATATTGAGCGTTCCCTTCCACGCCTCTTCCTGCAGAGCATCAAAGCATTCAGAGGGGTAAAATCAGGGTCAAAAATGGCCTTTTATTTCTAAATTATGACTATTTTGTGCACATCAGAAAACATTATAAAATAATTACAAAATACAGTTCATGACCCCTTTAACATAATAGTGTATTTGATAAAATATGTATCAGTTGTGTGCTTTGAATATGTCTAATTTTCATTCACTGGTTAGTTCTTAACCTTCTACGAATTAAGAACTTCAGTGTTGGCCATCCACTGTCCATGTTTTTCCATGACTTTGCTGTAAATTCTGTCACAAACTTCTTAAAAAGCCTGGACAGCAGTTTCAAGATGTTTTTTAACAATATTAAAATTTTAAAATGATTAATACAGGCCTAAATCGTAGTTAAAATCTAAAGATTAAATTTAAAGCTTAATCTTGACCTAATATCCAGGGCCTCATAATATTAAAACGATTAAACATCGAAGAAATGCATTAATCTCTTACATTTAGGTCGTGTTTGGTATATATTTCTGTATTTCAAATCGAGCTGCCCACATATTTGGCATCTCGCGCATTACCTGTGATGTCAATAAATGCAGTCTAGCTAGGCAGCTCGCTAGGTTTTGACACACAGCCGCTGAGTGTTTTACTCACGCTCGACGTCGTGTAGTTTGGCTCTCTCCTCCTCTAGTTTGGATTTCAAAGACTCAGACTCCGCTTTCAGTGTGTGGATGGTTTCGCCCTTCGCCAGTCCCTGACAGGCCATCTTTAATAAAACACAGATGGATGACGGATGGGTCAGAAAATATGCTCTTTATCAAGAGCCGAGACTGATACTGCACAGTCTGCACAGCTGATGATGCTCTGACGTTAGCGCAAGCGTCACGTGACACATCACCACCATCAGCATCACATTTATTTCTGGAGCTCACTGACTGAAGACCAAAATCCTATTTATATATGATTTATATCGTTTCACTCAGTCTAGAAAATGTATGTTTCTAAATCGCGTTGCTTGATTTCCAATTTCCCATTTAAATTATTAGTTGTTATTTTTATGTAACTTCTGATTAGCGTTTGTATATGCACTGTATTTGATTTGGTTGGCCTATTTGATTGGTTACTTTTGTAATACAACACAAATACATGTTGGTATTGGTGGTCTTAATAAGTAGCAGTGTTGCTCTCTCAGAGCCTGTGTGTTTTCAGAGAGCTTTAGATAAAGCACTTTAAACACGTGTTATGTGTAAGTGATGACATGAGGATGTTTTTCAGTATCCTTCACCTCTGTGAGACAAATACTCTGAGCCATTAAATCAACAGGACAAAAGTATCACAACTTTAGCAGGTGTAACAGTTTTTAAGATTTCCAAGTGACAATTTAACACTATAAAAATGTATCTTAGATCAGACAAATTTGCTGAAACAATAAACAAATATTTGCATCAAGATTTACTCTCATCAGTGTTACCAAACAATGTGTAACAATGTAATTACTCTTCACAAATCCCTCATTAAAAACTCTTAAAATATACCCAACATAAATTAAATCCACAGATTAGTATTATCAAATGACAAAAAAGGGGTCATTTCACTTCAGAACTGTCCAGATAAATAAATCTCAGAAATGTTTAAAAAGAGCATAAACATTCAATAAATGTGTTGATAAAAAATGTAAAGAAAAAAATGAACACATTTCAGCAGAAGAATAATACATCTTGATACTGTTTTTACTTTATTAACACAAATAATGATTTTCACGTCAATCCAACAGCATTGCAGGTGCGTTGAATTTATAAGTAAGCAATAAGGTACAACCCCTTCAGCCGTGACTTATTCACAATACAGCACAGCCAGTAGATGGTGGCAAAGACTGTCTTTATGAGTGTGTCAGTCGGTAGCGAAGACTTTTACATTGAAAAGACTGTATTGTTGTGAACACAGAACAAGACGCAATTGGCAAATGCATTGACTAGCGCTGTCAGTCACGGGAAAACCCCTTAACTGTTAAAAGGACAAGATAATACATCGGACATTTAAACAGATTTTTAATTTTGAACATAGGACTGACCTGAAGGAACATGGTAAATCTGAATGCAGGTAATAAACTTGCTCACTCTTTTACTCACAATACTCTTCTACATAATACAGTAAACTTCAATGAACAATATCAATTGAGAACAAACAGTTTACATTGCTAAGAGTGGTTGCTAAGGGTGTTGTGTAGTGATACACAGAACCATTGGGTGAAGTGGTCATAGCCGTGCTTTATCGTGAATAAAACACAACTATTGACCTATCAGAATCAAGGACAGGAACTAACCGTTTGATAATAGAGTTTATTACCTGTATTCAGATTTAGCATTTTCCTTCAGGTCAGTATGTTCATAATAAAAAATCGATTTAAATGTCCGATGTATTATCTTGTCCTTTTAACAGTTAAGGGGTTTTCCCGTGACTGACAGCGTTAGTCAAAGCATTTGTCTTGTTCCGTGTTCACAACAATTCAGTCTTTTCAATATAAACGTCTTCGCGTCGTGCCTAACAATGCCCTTCAGCCTTGACTTATTCATGATACAGCACAGCCTCTCGTACCTTATTGCTTATATATATTTAAATAGGCCTAGACCATGGGGGGAAAATGGATTTGTGTTTCAGTTCCATATCACCCTCCTCCCATTTTCATTTATATTGTTGGTGTTGATGTTGGTGTGATGTTTAGTAACTGACTTTTGTGATGTCAGGATATGTTTGGTCACATAGGCCTACTTAAAATGATAATTAATAGTTTTTGTGTGCTGCGTTCCATGTATAAAGTGTTGAGGACTGTGTGACATAAAGTGATATTTCATGAGTGTTTTTTTTTTTTTTTTTTTTNNNTTTTTTTTTTTTTTTTTTTACCTCATAAGCATGTATTGTCAGTCTGAATACAACTATCTTTTCAGAGTTATATTTTAACAATGATGGCTGATTGTAAGTCAAGCAACTTGACATTATATGTTAAGCCAAGTTCTACAAACAGATCTTTTTTCTCTCTTTCTTTTTACAGTGGATGTAGGATATAAATCATGTTCTGAGAGATTAAAGTCTTAAAATAAGCATTGTGTTGTTGAAGTGTGTGATAACATACCATCTCCACACACAGCGAGCAGTAGTTGATGGGCTCATTCTTCAGATAAATATTCATCAGAGGTTTGTTCTGACTGCAGTTATCACACGGGCCAAACGTGATGGCCAAAAATGTCTGGTCACACATCTTTGCGTCTGGTTGAGGCTGGACCTGTACACATGATGAGTGGAAAAAACATGTATTTACAATAACCAAAAGCCAGACACACACTGACAGAGCACATGAAATCAAAATATGACATTTGTGAGTCCATGTTTGAGGTCATCAGTATATTAGTATACTCACGAAAGCTGCTGACAAAATTATATTATATACAATGGTTGCTAATGGGAAAATCTTATTTTCACTACTGCCATAAAATATATTTTTATTGAACATTAACATTGATGGAACAACACATTTTCACATCTTATAGGAAGTGAAGTCATACAAGTATATTGTTTTGTTTTATAATCATATGTACCACACATGTGGGGTAAAAGGCTCACCAGTATGATACAAATACTTTAGCTATAAAGTAATACGTTTGCATAATATTTAAATGAATACTTGTTCAAAACAATCACTTCAGAAATGTTGTACCATATTCTGTTTTGATAAGTAAAACAATTTCCTTTACTTTTGTTTAATAAATACACTGTCATTAAAATGTTCATTTTAAAAATACAAAAAATAAAATAAAAATAATGAAAAAAGGAGATCTCATAATAATTTAAAGGGATAGTTCACCCAAAACTGAAAATTCTGTCATCATTTACTCACCCTCAAGAGAAGGAATTTCTTTCTTCTGCTGAACACAAAAGAATACATTTTGAAGAATGTCGGTAACCAAACAGTTGATAAGCTCCAATGACTTCGGAGAAGTCAACATGCCCATCAACTCTTTGGTTACCCATGTTCTTCAAAATATCTTCTTTTGTGTTCAGCAGAAGAAAGAAATGCATACAGGTTTGGAACAACCTGAGGGAAAGTAAATAGTGACAGAATTTTCAGTTTTGGTGAACTATCCATTTAATGTCCTTATAGTAACAATAAATGTAATTTTATTGTATGATTAATATTCTTCAAAATATCTACTTTTGTGTTAATTATAAATATGGTGATTATCTCTAAGGTGGACATAAGTAAATAATATTGAATTAATTAATAATAATACTGAATCTAATTATGTCATGTCAATTGTCAACAAATGGAAAAGTCATCCAAATCAAATCAATTATTGTGCCTTTAACCCCAACAGTAGGTGTGCTTTTTACCCCAAATACAATAGTTTTCAAATACTATATTCTCCAGAAACTGTTTATTTAATAAGCTTTAAAACTTAAAATCATTAACAAAACCTTTGTCTCAAAATATATTTAATTATATATTTGATTATACAGAATCGACTATACGCTGCCTGTGATCACATCAAGGATCAGCCAAAATTCCATGTGCATAGTAAAGCGTGGATGTTTAGGAAAGTGCTGCAGTATGTTTTGTGTCATCTAGTGGTTTAGAGAAAAACTAAATCAAATGCACACTTTACCCTAGTCCGCATTAAGCCCCTTTGTACCCTACACTTTTAAAATGTACAGTATTTCTCTTCTGGGAAAATGGACTAAAAATATTGCACTCGGGTGCAGATTTGTTTACAAAATGCTCTCTGTATTGAGAATGTTTCATCCTCTAATACTATACTCTTAGAAAAAAAAGTGCTATATAGAACCTTAAGTCCCGGGTATACTTCATTTTCATGAGCAGTACAATTGCTTTTTTTATACTCTACCAAACATTAGAGGGCAGCACTGAGTCATGTCATTTACAGGATATTCGCTCAGAAGGATAGAAGAAGAAAAGTAGCGGATCCGTTAGAGAATGCAAATTTTAGAACAAGAACCAAAACATGATAGAGAAGGATAGATATGCTGCTTTGTTTATTTTTTTTATTGCTCTTTCCACACATTCACCTTGCGCATGCGTTTTTCTACGTGCACTGTCCACGCAGACACAAAAATTGGGCAGTACACACGGATGTCCGTGGACCTTCCTTATGACGAAAATTGTCACGCAGATAGAGCGCTGACCGTCGTGGAACTCAGCCAAAGAATACTTTTGGCTTTAAAAAGTTCTGTCAGACACTTCATATACAGGTGCTGGTCATATAATTAGAATATCATCAAAAAGTTGATTTATTTCACTAATTCCATTCAAAAAGTGAAACTTGTATATTATATTCATTCATTACACACAGACTGATATATTTCAAATGTTTATTTCTTTTAATTTTGATGATTATAACTGACAACTAAGGAAAATCCCAAATTCAGTATCTCAGAAAATTAGAATATTGTGAAAAGGTTCAATATTGAAGACACCTGGTGCCACACTCTAATCAGCTAATTAACTCAAAACACCTGCAAAGGCCTTTAAATGGTCTCTCAGTCTAGTTCTGTAGGCTACACAATCATGGGGAAGACTGCTGACTTGACAGTTGTCCAAAAGACGACCATTGACACCTTGCACAAGGAGGGCAAGACACAAAAGGTCATTGCAAAAGAGGCTGGCTGTTCACAGAGCTCTGTGTCCAAGCACATTAATAGAGAGGCGAAGGGAAGGAAAAGATGTGGTAGAAAAAAGTGTACAAGCAATAGGGATAACCGCACCCTGGAGAGGATTGTGAAACAAAACCCATTCAAAAATGTGGGGGAGATTCACAAAGAGTGGACTGCAGCTGGAGTCAGTGCTTCAAGAACCACTACGCACAGACGTATGCAAGACATGGGTTTCAGCTGTCGCATTCCTTGTGTCAAGCCACTCTTGAACAACAGACAGCGTCAGAAGCGTCTCGCCTGGGCTAAAGACAAAAAGGACTGGACTGCTGCTGAGTGGTCCAAAGTTATGTTCTCTGATGAAAGTAAATTTTGCATTTCCTTTGGAAATCAGGGTCCCAGAGTCTGGAGGAAGAGAGGAGAGGCACACAATCCACGTTGCTTGAGGTCCAGTGTAAAGTTTCCACAGTCAGTGATGGTTTGGGGTGCCATGTCATCTGCTGGTGTTGGTCCACTGTGTTTTCTGAGGTCCAAGGTCAACGCAGCCGTATACCAGGAAGTTTTAGAGCACTTCATGCTTCCTGCTGCTGGCCAACTTTATGGAGATGCAGATTTCATCCAACAGGACTTGGCACCTGCACACAGTGCCAAAGCTACCAGTACCTGGTTTAAGGACCATGGTATCCCTGTTCTTAATTGGCCAGTAAACTCGCCTGACCTTAACCCCATAGAAAATCTATGGGGTATTGTGAAGAGGAAGATGCGATATGCCAGACCCAACAATGCAGAAGAGCTGAAGGCCACTATCAGAGCAACCTGGGCTCTCATAACACCTGAGCAGTGCCACAGACTGATCGACTCCATGCCACGCCGCATTGCTGCAGTAATTCAGGCAAAAGGAGCCCCAACTAAGTATTGAGTGCTGTACATGCTCATACTTTTCATGTTCATACTTTTCAATTGGCCAAGATTTCTAAAAATCCTTTCTTTGTATTGGTCTTTAGTAAAATTCTAATTTTCTGAGATACTGAATTTGGGATTTTCCTTAGTTGTCAGTTATAATCATCCAAATTAAAAGAAATAAACATTTGAAATATATCAGTCTGTGTGTAATGAATGAATATAATAAGTTTCATTTTTTGAATGGAATTAGTGAAATAAATCAACTTTTTGATGATATTCTAATTATATGACCAGCACCTGTATAGAACCTTTTAGCGGTTCCCATCATGGGATAATTGTATTGATTTGGTTTTAATTAATTCATTCATTTTTTTATTTTTTATTTTATTTCAATTAAACAACTCGAAAACGTACTTTATTACTAGAAAAAATTGAAATAAAAACCCATTAAACATGAAAGCATTAGGCAGTCATTAAAGACATTTCACCTTATAAAGCCTTATTGGCATAAAGTGTTTTTTAAATTGAGTCAAGAATGCTAAGGTTCTATTCAGAACCCCATTGAACCTGCCTCTGACTAGCAAGTACCAAATCATAGCTGTAATAGCTGCAGTATATATACGTATATATATATATACAGGTCCTTCTCAAAAAATTAGCATATTGTGACAAAGTTCATTATTTTCCATAATGTAATGATAAAAATTAAACTTTCATATATTTTAGATTCATTGCACACCAACTGAAATATTTCAAGTCTTTTATTGTTTTAATACTGATGATTTTGGCATACAGCTCATGAAAACCCAAAATTCCTATCTCAAAAAATTAG
>RJVU01063416.1:2913406-2960526 GCA_003731715.1 Anabarilius grahami | reverse complement strand
TGACTTTCAATATTTTCTCTATTACCAATTTACCAGTAGTCAAAAAAAAAAAAAAAAGTTACTTTAATAAGTTAAAAAACAAACAAACAAACAAACAAACAAACAAGCAATGTATTTTTTAAACATGATTTTTATTAAATTCAGTTTTTTTTTTTACTCATTAATTTATAAGCCCTGGATTATACAGTTTAAAGTATTAAAGTATTACCAATTCACCAACACTCAACACCACCATTTTTTATACTTTTTATAAGTTATTCTTACTCTCTTAATTTTGTTGTGATTGTTGTTGTTTGTTGTTGTTATTTTTTTGCTATTATTATTATTGCTGGTTTTGCTATTTTGTTATTATTTTGGTTTTAACTTTATTTTTATTGTTGTTTTTATTATCATTGTTGTTGTTGTTATTATCATTATTTTTGTTGTTATTACTTTTGTTTGTATTTTTGCAGTTGTTATTTTTGTCAACTTGTTTTTGTTGTTATTACCTTTTTGTTTTTATTTTTGTTGCTATTTTTGCAGTTGTTGTTACTGTATTATGTTTGTTGTTGTTATTAAGTTATTTTGTTGTTATTACTTCTTTCACTTTCCCCTTCAAAAAATCAAGCATTTATGTCAAGCCCTGGTAAGCCTATGTGCCGGACGGCCCTGGCCCAATTTAACCCCTGATTATACCCAACCACTTTGACGTGGTAGCTCAGTCAGTGCAACCATTTGACGTCATTGACATAGAACACACTTCAGAGGGCCTTTATTAACCCACTGGAGTTGTATGGATTACTTTTTTTTATAGATGGATGCATTATTTTTGACTTCAAAACACGCCCCTCCATTCGCAACCATTATAAACCTTGGAGGACTAAAGATATTTTTTAAATATATCTCTGATTGTGTTCGTCTGAAAAAAGATAGTCATATACACCTGGCTTGAGGGTAAGTAAATCATGGGATAATTTAAATTTTTGGGTCAACTATCCCTTTAATTTTGCCATGCTGCTGTAACAGCACAGTGGAAGGGGTGGGGAGCAACCATATTTAAAGGGTTAGTTCACCCAGAAATGAAAATTAAGTACTCACTCTCATGTCGTCCCAAACCCATAAGACCTTCGTTCATCGTCAGAATACAAATTAAGATATTTTTGATGAAATCTGAGGGTTTCTGAACCACACATAGGCAGCAACATCATTGTACCTTTTGAGGTCCGGAAAGGTATTAAAGACATCGTTAAAATAGTCCACATGACTACAGTGGTTCAACCTTAATGTTATGAAGTGACGAGAATAATTTTTGTGTGCAAAACAAAACAAAAATAACTTTTTCGACAATGACAATTTTTCTCTTCCCTGTCAGTCTCCTACGGGACCTAATGAGCTGGCAAATAATGAGTTGGTGTTCTGACGTAGAACACGGAAGTGCTGCACTGCGTTCACTACATCAGCAGCATAGGAGTCTGACATAGAAGAGAAGAAATTGTTGAATAAAGTCTGTACTGTAGTCACATGGACTATTTTAACGATATCTTTACTATCTTTCTGGACCTCAAAAGGTGCAATGACGTTGCTGCCTATGTGTGGTTCAGAAACCTTTGGATTTCATCAAAAAATATCTTAATTTGTGTTCCGAAGATGAACGAAGGTCTTGCGGGTTTGGAACGGCATGAGGGTGAGTAATTAATGACAGAAATTTCATTTTTGGGTGAACTAACCCTTTAAAAAAATGCTTAAAATCATAATGTCCATATAAAAATACGTATACATACAATACACATTTCAAACTGAATTTAATTGCAGATAATTAGGAAAATGAACTCGTAAAGGACCGTCCAGGCTGATCATGGAGTTAGTTATTAGTTATGATGTCTTTGATCCAGTCAGTGTAGCGACACACCTCAGCATAAACCCCAGGAAAGCCTGGCTGAGCACAGCCTTTGCCAAAGGAAACAACACCTTTTAGTTTACCGTTGCACACTACAGGGCCACCAGAATCCCCCTGAGAAGAAAATTGGAAAATAAAAAAGATAAATTTGTGTTTTAATAAAAATATAAAATGCATATAAAGAGGAAGACTAAGTCAATGACATACCTGACACGAGTCTTTGCCCCCCTCCATGAATCCAGCGCAGAACATGTTTTCAGTTATTAATGTACCATATGCACCCTTACACTGTGTCTTTGAGAGTACAGGCAACTTCAAACACTGCAGGACAGAAGCAGAGCCAACTGGAAAAAGAATATTAACTGTGCTAAAACTTGTCATCTTGTCAAACATATCTAATGACTGAATGCATGTTTTTATGCCTGACAATATTATATTACATTTTAAGAAGATTTTCATTACTCAGCCATCTCACCTTCAGTTTTGCCCCATCCAGAAACTAAGCACTGCTCCCCTGCAGAAGAGCAGTTGGTTGTCAGAGGGATTGGCTTTACATACTTGTTGAAGATGGCAGGCTTTCTCAGCTTGATCAGCATTATATCATTGTTATGAGGCTGATCATTATATTTCAGGTGAGGAATCATCTTCTCCACCCTGATCTGCTGCTCTGTGCCTTCAGTAACACACACGTTGTGCTTTCCCAGGTGGATGATGAGACGCGAACGTCTATTTGACAAGGAACATTTTACTCAGCTCTAATATGTTTATTCTATTAGAATATTGAATTTTAGTGTACACATTCAGAAGGAGGAAACAGCAACAACCGTTTGCTAATCGATTCCTTAAAATGGTACTCCATTGTGAAAAAGGAATGTTTGATGGGGAAGTAGGTTTAACATGGAAAAAAAATGAAATAGGGAGGTTATTTACTCACAAGAAGTTGCAGTGAGCAGCAGACACAACCCATCTTTTATTGATCAAAGATCCTCCACAGTCAATAAACCCATCCGTAAGGTACACTTGCCATGGCTGGGAGTGGGGCGGACATTCATAACCTCCAATGATTTTATGACCTGTACTGCAAACTTCATGAAAAAATGAATTATACTATCTCTAATACATGGTCAGTATAGGTATAAGCTAACAATTGTCATAAATAATGAATAATAAGAGAGATCTACACACCCACAGCCACAGCCAGCAAAGTGAACACAACAGTCTTCATTGCAGTGGAGGAGAGAAGGACTGCTCACAGCTTTAGAGCACTTCTGCAAAGTTCAAGACCAGCGTTCATGCTTTTAAGCGATTGTTTTAACACACCTACAGAACAGAACAACCAATAAGATCACAACAAATGATTCAGAAGTAACAATGAGCATGTGAGACAACAGTTCTTCAGTCATTCAGTTTTCCCTATAGGCATAAAAAAATGAGTTGGAAGGAAGCGTTGACCAAAATGCTGTTTTACTTTTTGAGTGACACAAAACTTAAGACTGTGAAGACTTTTTATTATGTACAGTATGTTTATTGTTTACTTAAATGTTCATACAATACAAGAGAAATTCTCTAATTAATAGTACATATTAATGGGCTGACTCAGCTACACACAAAATAACAATCTAAATAACTATGTAACACTTCAGTTCATAGCAACAACATAAACTATTCTGTTAAAAAAAATATATATATATATAGACCAAACTTTAGGCCAGTCTCTTCCCTTTGTTCTGAGTTTGTGGAGGCCGTTTTGTTTTTGGTGTTAGGGAGTTTAGAGAAGTGAAGACAGAAGTACAAATGTACACTCTTACACACACACACACACACGCAGGCACACACACCCACACACACAAACACACACACACACACGTTCGTTTTTGTGAATTGTGGGGACATTCCATAGGCGTAATGGTTTTTATACTGTACAAACTGTATTTTCTATCCCCCTACACTACCCCTACCCCTAAACCTAACCATCACAGGAAACTGTGCACACTTTTACTTTCTCACAAAAACTCATTCTATATGATTTATAAGCCTTTTGAAAAGTGGGGACATGGGGTAATGTCCTCATAAGTCACCTCTTTTTGTAATACCTATGTCATACCCATGTCATTATACACATTTGTGTCCTGATATGTCACAAAAACGCGCACACACACACACACACACACACACACACACACACACACACACACACACACACACACACACACACACAATGGGTTTCCATGTTTTATATGGGGAGATTCCATAGACATTACATAATGATTTTCATATTGTGCAGACTGTATATTTTAAACTGTACAAACTGTTTATTCTTTCCTCTAACCCTACCTACCCATCACCAAAAACGTTTATTACAAATACATTATTACATTTTTTAAAAAACATCACTTGGTATGATTTATAAGCTGTTTTCCTGATGGGGACCAAAAAAATTTCCACATGGTCAAAAATTTCTGGTATTGCCATCCTTGTAGGGACATTTTTATCCCCACAATGTAGGGTTACCTGGACCAGGTTTACCTGCTTAAATGGTCTAATAGCAATTGAATGACTGATAACGTGATTATATACAATACCAATATATAACAGAAAAAAAGAATGCCGCGTTAATTGCTTTAAATAATTTTAATGTGCTCATTTTGCATTTTTTTCAGTTTAACATAATAAAAATATTTGATTTAGTTTTACAGCTCTAAAAAGTATGCATTTAAGTGTACTTTAGTGTAACAGCAGTAAACATTGAGTACACAACTAGTTTGTGTAGTTTTTATACAAATAAAGTTAAAAGCAAAACGTGTGAAATAAATATTAGAGAGTGGAAATGGCTAATGAGCCAATAAGTGCTCCTCTGCAGCCATCTACTGGTTATAGTGGTCATTTCATGTCTTTTTAAATTTTAAAATAAAAGTGTTTGTTTTCACGAAGTGTTAGTTCCTACATTGTGAAGCTGTTAGTTCCCTTTTGAGAAAACTTCACGCTGCATCAGATGTTTACACTATGGGATTGCCTCTTGATTGTGTCTTGAAAAACGTGTGAGATCAGTCCAATGGCATGGCGAGATGTAATCTCATAGTGTGTGACGTCATGACCAGGAAGCAATAAATCACATCTTGATCAAACAATGTCAGCTTCTGTGCTTTCAGCAAGTGCTCTATGTGAATTTTCTGTCCTATTTATTGTTTGTTTGTCTCGTAGTTCAAACTAACTAGTTTATGATGGCAAGCTATTAGGGATGACTTAAATTGGCTCGTTGTAATTGGTTGCAATCACTATGGTACATCCAGTTAGAATGTAATAAGGACTCTGATGTTTCTTCTTCAAACCATTTATTATCCACTATGGATAGATATGAGTATGTGTGGTTCTGAAAGTATACAAACAAATAGTATATATCAGTACACAAGAACAAGTAAGCATGATAATACAAAAGGTAGCGTTACATTCTTACTAACAAGCCATTACACATACAGTAAGTATGTAGGATTAACTATATAATTGTCATGTAAGCTTATTTATCATCATGTAAGAATCCTGCTCTGAGCGGGGCTCGAACTCGCGGCCGCATCGCCATTAGCGTTAAGTAAACAACATGACGCAGCATTCACGACTTGAATCCTACCACATTTATCTGTACAACTAAGCATACAACACTCAGTGCAATAATGATAGACATGTAAACGTGTTGGAAACAATTATATCACAGAGGTATACTCACTATTCATACAATAATTGTCTATCCATGATCGCGATGGATAAGAATCTATAATATTAATACTTTCAGTTCGCGGTAAATTTTCTTCCTCTCAAACCTGAACAACACGCTAATATACATGAAGAATAACCATAAGAAAAATGAAACTTACTTTTAGCTGCACGCACAAACTCGGTAATAAACTGTGTAGAAACTCGCAGCTCAGCACTCAAACTTCCTGATGTTAAAACACTTACTTATTTCCTTTGGGAGGAGCTGCCTAAGGGTGGCGCTAAAGTTATGTTTTCTATTTGTAATTTAAGCTATCAGTTAGAAACACTGCAATCACTATATTATTATGTCCATAAATGACAGTCCTTCAAAACAGCCGCCCCCGAATTTGCAGGGTCAAATTCGACCTTCATCTGGAGGGCTTGATGTTGTTTTTTCTGTGTCAGGTATGGATGGTAGTTTAATAAGCCGTGCAGCTGGTCTGGTATATACTCTGCAATTGAGGGTCTATGATCATGACAATCATGCCGGGCTGTAAGTGATCAGAGTCTCTTTGCCACTTGGAACGAGTCTGTAAGTTAGGAAGGTAGTACNTGTAATGGGCCAGTGGTCCTGTGGTTGCCAAAGGAATGCTGGTCCTTGTTTCCATCTATTGTCTGTTGCTAGCTGAAGCAAAGTTTTTCCACGGGTGATGTCATCCGCTGGATTATTGGTAGAGTCAACGTAATGCCAGGTTTGATCAGTGGTTAGTTCCTGAATCTCTGCCACTCTGGTGCCCACAAAAACCTTAAAGCGACATGAGTCAGACCGTAGCCATGTCAGGACTGTGGTGGAGTCAGTCCAGAGGAAGCAGGAACAAATGTCTAATGTAAGTTCTCTATTAAGCAGAGAAGCCAACTGAGCACCAGTAAGGGCTGCACACAGTTCTAACCTTGGTATGGATAGCTGTCGTTTAGGGGCCACTCTTGATCTAGCAGTGAGGAATGCCACTTCAACATGTCCCTCAGGGTCCTCTGTACGTAGATACGCAACGGAACCATAAGCCTTTTCCGAGGCATCACAAAATATGTGAATTTGCCGAGTGCAATTAGGAACATCCATCTGCGGACTGACATAGCAACGGGGCAAGTTTATCTGGGACAGGTGTCGCAATTCCCCTTGCCAAGAGTGCCAGGTCTGAAGAAGATCTTCTGGCAGCAATGGGTCATCCCATTCTCTGTGTTTTGCCCACAAATGTTGGATGAGGATTTTGGCTCTAGTTGTGTAGGGAACAATGAAGCCGAGAGGATCATATTGACTCGCTACCACTCTATATATGTTCCTCATTGTTGGCACTGGGCAATCTAGCAGGCGGCACTTGTATCTTAGAGTGTCTGAATTGCACAGCCAACGTAGCCCCAGAGCAAATTCTTGTGGATCTTCCCCAGTCTGACTGATCCAGTGTTCACTGCTCTCCGATCTAGCTTCCTTTGGTAAATGACCTATGACGTCAGGAATATTGCTTGCCCACTGACGTAACTCGAATCCACCTGTAGCTAGCAGGTTTCTCAATGAATCCACAAGCGATTTGGCTTCATGCAACGAAGAAAGGCTCTTTAAACAATTGTCTACGTAGAAAGACCTTTCAATAGAGTCCCTCACACTGTCTCCTGGTTGGCTGTGGTCAAATACATGCCTACGCAGTGCGTATGTAGCACAGCACGGACTACATGTTGTCCCAAATGGGAGCACTTGCCACTCATAGATACTGGGTTGTTTGTCTCTTTCCAAATTGCGCCATAATAAACGGAGGAGAGGCTTGTCTTTTGGCAGCAATCTCACTTGGTGAAACATGCCTTTTATGTCGCTACTAATAGCAACAGAGTGTTCCCTGAATCTCAGCAACACACCAAGTAATGTAGACCCTAAATTTGGTCCAGGCAGGAGTAGATCATTTAGGTTTTCACCTTTGTAGGAGAATGAGCAGTTAAAAACAGCTCTGTTCTTCCCATTGTGACTAACCATATGATGAGGGATGAACCAGGATTCATCGGTCTTACTCAATATCTGCTCTTGTACCTTGACTGCATAGCCAGCTTGTTCCAGTTTCCCAATTTCAGCAATGTAGGCCTCTGCCTTTTGGGGGTCTCTCATTAAACGATTCTCTGTGCTGCGGAGGTTAGCCATCACAGCTTCCTTTGTAGCTTGCAGTTTCGGCATGTTCCTTAACCTGAGAAGAGGAGTGGCATAACGCTTGATCCCATTGACGTCGATTCGTGTGGTCTTTGACTCTAACAGGTCAATTGCCTCCTGGTCTTGTTTTGATCTAGTGACAAGCTTCTCATTCCTGTAAGGCAACACATCAAGTTGCCAAAGTTTCTGGACATGTTTGAACAGCTCGTTGGAGGGTGAAACAATGGAAATATTCAGGCACTGTTGAGTCTGAAACTGATAATGGACAAGCTTAGCAGGTCCCTGCATTGTCCAACCCAACCTCGTCTTCACTGCAGCTGGTCCACCAGAATGACCCAAGAGCACTGGTGCAATTGGAGTAATTAAATGAGGATAATCAGAGCCAATTAACAAGAGTGGTTGAGCTTTGTCTAGGGCAGGAATGGGCAGTCTTCTGAGGTGGCGATACTTATCTTGCAAGGCTTTAATGGGGTAGGTATGTTCCGCCAGTCATAACTGATCTGCTGAGAATGCTCGGTTGATCTTGAAGACCTTTTGTGGTTGACAAGCAGGAGAAATGGAGAAGGAAACTAAATTACCACGCATGACCTTCATGTCCTGTCGAATTGTTCTCAATACCAGTTCCTCTGTCTTCCCATGAAGATTCAGTCTCTGAGCAGCACCCTGAAGAAGGATTGTTTGCTCTGAGCCATCATCTAGAATGGCGAAAGTCTCTAACGTATGCTCTCCATTACGTAGGATCACTTTGGTGACTTTCAGCAGAACCTGACTGCAGTTTGCTTGTCTATCCAAGTACAGAACCTCATTGGTGGGGCTGGCAAGGGAAGGGTTTTCTCTAATTGGTCTATCATTGAGCTCGTGAAGGGCATCCAGATGTCTGCCCTTACAGATTCTGCAGTTTGTTTTCAGACGGCATTGTGCTGCTTGGTGGGTGCGACCACAACGCCAACATTTCTTGTTTGTCTTCACCCAGTTGCTCTTCTGTTCTTTAGTAAGCTGACTAAAGTTATGGCACTGATTCAAGTAATGCTGGGTGTTGGAGCAATAGGGACAGTATGGCTTTACCTTGTACTGAGGTCTAGTAGCACCTGGACCAGACCCTTCTGTCTTTAAATTGGTGGGGGAAGGATCTGAGCTGTGAAATATGGACAATGTATTACTAGACTTGACATCTTTACGCTTGTCCTTCCTTTGGTCAGAGCGTTCCCTTCTTTCTCCCATAAACTCAAATCCACTTTCTTGAATTGTCAATTCGTATTCCAGCCACTCAGCGAAGTTCAAAAGTGTAGGGATACGGACTCCCAAAGGATACATGTACCTCTTGAAATCAGCTCGCAGGTCATGAGGTAACTTGGACAGTAGCCTAGTGACATGTGAGCCACACTGTAGTTCAACATTACCACTTTTACCTAGTTGATCTAGCATGCCCACGAGTGCTCTAACCTTGAGTGCAAACTTCTTGAATCCAGTTGTATCATGACTGCGGATACTATATCCTTCCATGAGGTCAGCAATATGACGCAGAGCTAACTGGTGGGGTTGTCCATACTGCTCTGCAAGGGAAGCCATGGTGTCTGAATACGGTCTCTCTGAATTTGTATAAGAGTCTGCTATCAGAAGGGCATCCTCAAACTTGAGATGATCTAGTAGGATCTGATATTTAAATCTCTCTGTAGCATCCTCAGGCAGAATATTATCCAGGGAGATCTTCAATCTTGTAAACTCTCGTGGGTCTCCCTTTGTGAAATCAGGAATTGTGGGCTTAGGGCCTCGGTATACTTTCTCTCGTTGAGGGTTATGAGGATCCTCACCAGTCTCGTTTCCATATTGCATACTAACACGAGGAGGTATGTGGGGATACCTGGGCAGTTTATAAGTATCATGTGCCCTCTGCTGGTCATATGCCACTACTGACTCTTCTTCTGGTTCAAAGTACTCAGGTGTCGTTAGACATGAAGGCGGGTGTGATGTCCTGCCAAGTCTCCGCAAACATGCAGTTAATTCCTCCATTAAGTCTGGGACAGCTGCCGTTGGAGGTGAAGGTAGCATTTTATTCATGGCAGTCTGAGGAAGTGGGACATCATCAACCACTGGTGGAGGTGGGGGAGGCCAGTCTTCTTCATACAGTATGGGGGCTCTACTAACATCTGTTGAAGGCTGAGATTGATACCTGATAGCTTGATGCTCTGAATGTGACAGACTGGCTTGAGGTAGCTGCCATGACTGAGAAGGGGCTTTATCATGTGATAGCAGTGTTGGCCTTTGGTCCATTTGTTGTTGCATGTTTAAGATTGTAGATTGTAGTTTCTGATTTTCAGACCTGAGCTGCTGAATGGCCTCCAATATCTCTGAGGATACATCTCCTGATATACTGTAGTGAGGTACAGGTGTGCTCTCACATATCTCAGATTGAGTAAAGTGTCTCTGCCTAAGTCCAGTTGAAGGATCAAAGAATTTATGAGGAGTGAGAGGGGTCATCTCGGCTACCCTCTCATGGGCGTGGTAAGGCTCCTGTAACTCTGTAGGGTGAGGCATGGTTTGAACAGCTGGTGAAGTTTGATCATAGTGCGGGAGAGAAACATCATAATCTTCCAACCAGGCTGGTGGCCGCACTCGCCGCTTTGGACGTACATCAGCTGGCCTTCCTTCTCTAGTCCTCTGGTCAGAGGACATCTTTCATACTTCCACAGCAATTGCACATCCGGCTCGAAGGACCATTTATTAGGGATGACTTAAATTGGCTCGTTGTAATTGGTTGCAATCACTATGGTACATCCAGTTAGAATGTAATAAGGACTCTGATGTTTCTTCTTCAAACCATTTATTATCCACTATGGATAGATATGAGTATGTGTGGTTCTGAAAGTATACAAACAAATAGTATATATCAGTACACAAGAACAATAGTAAGCATGATAATACAAAAGGTAGCGTTACATTCTTACTAACAAGCCATTACACATACAGTAAGTATGTAGGATTAACTATATAATTGTCATGTAAGCTTATTTATCATCATGTAAGAATCCTGCTCTGAGCGGGGCTCGAACTCGCGGCCGCATCGCCATTAGCGCCATTCCGGCTGCCTTAAGTAAACAACATGACGCAGCATTCACGACTTGAATCCTACCACATTTATCTGTACAACTAAGCATACAACACTCAGTGCAATAATGATAGACATGTAAACGTGTTGGAAACAATTATATCACAGAGGTATACTCACTATTCATACAATAATTGTCTATCCATGATCGCGATGGATAAGAATCTATAATATTAATACTTTCAGTTCGCGGTAAATTTTCTTCCTCTCAAACCTGAACAACACGCTAATATACATGAAGAATAACCATAAGAAAAATGAAACTTACTTTTAGCTGCACGCACAAACTCGGTAATAAACTGTGTAGAAACTCGCAGCTCAGCACTCAAACTTCCTGATGTTAAAACACTTACTCATTTCCTTTGGGAGGAGCGGCCTAAGGGTGGCGCTAAAGTTATGTTTTCTATTTGTAATTTAAGCTATCAGTTAGAAACACTGCAATCACTATATTATTATGTCCATAAATGACAGTCCTTCAAAACACAAGCAAACAGCATTTTCGATTGTGTGTTCCTCCTTGCCCGCGCTATTTTGTGGGTGGGGATACACACGATTTATGTGTTGTTTGGAAGCGAGCATAGCATGCACAGTCTACTAATGAGGGGGCTGAGGTTGCTGACTGTGCTCACTGTGAACATCTGCCACTGCGGATGCTCCGCTCCCGCCTAGCACTCTTTCAGGAGATGCTCTGGCAGGCGTTCCTCGTGGTTTGGGGCACACTGCTGCCGAAGCAGAGCAGCGACTCCAATCATGGGGATCGGAGATGGATTTACTGCAGTGTTAATTTTGACAAGAAATTTTAATTTAGTTTTAGTCTTAGTCTTTTGACTATAATTCTTTTTAGGTTTAGTCAAGTTTTAGTCATCTGATTTGTTTTAATTTTAGTCTTATTTTAGTCGACTAAAATTGCTTGGTATTTTAGTCGACTAAAATTGCTTGGTATTTTAGTCGACTAAAATAAGACTAAAATCAATAACAGATTTACTAGACAATTTTTTACCGCTGGTATAGGAAACAAACTTAACCAAAATATATAAAACACAAATTCAACTTTATTTCAACACAACTGTGTCTTTATTTCAATTCAAAAGCTTTTATGCAGCAACATCTAACGGCCGTTGCAGTGACGCGATGACTTTACCAGTCGGCGATTGGCTCTTATTTAGAAGGCGGGACTTATTCCGCCATATTGCGCGTTACACTTTCTCCCATTCAAAACAATACGAGTGACACGTCTTGTGTTATTCTATAGTCTTTGCGCGAGCTCAGTCAAAGACTGAATACCTTCGCTTCACGTCTCAATAAGTCAGGCTCTGATTGGTTCTCTTCTCATGCAGTCTCGCCTGTTCCGTTTTGCCGATTGGTTCTTTTGTTCATTCCTCGCATCTCTCCCGTCTGCTGATTGGATTTTCGTCACAGTCTATTTTCGTCTCGTCCTTTATTCGTTGACGATAATGTCAATCAATTTAGTCATAGTTTTAGTCTTCATCAGTGACTTCTTTTTTAGTTTTCGTTTCGTTTTCGTCAGCAAATATATATTCGTGACGAAAATAATGACGAAAATATTTAGTCAACGAAATTAACACTGATTTACTGGAGGGATTTGAGACGGGCCCGGCCTTTTCCAGTCTTCACCTGCTAGATCCACCACTTTCTCTCAGGATACTAAAGCACGCTCTGTGGCTATCCAGCTCCAAAAAGGTGCTCAGTATCGAGGAAGGAGAGATAGGGGATTCAAATTAGATAAACGCTATCTGCCCAATAAAGCGCAACCTCCATGACGGGGCTTCCATTTTTTTTCCGATCTCCACACTGAGGTGTCGAGATCATAGAATAAGGGGTTACTCGTACTTTTGTGGCACTTAAACTGTCTGGAGATGATGGCTGATTTTCTGGCTCTGAAATATTTCTTTTCAGATCTCAGGGATCACCATGTGCTTGTCAAATTAGACAACATTTAGGTGGTCTCATACATAAATCATCAGGGGGGTCTGTGATCGTGCCCTCTTTACAAACTGGCAAGCCAGATCCTCCTGTAAGCCCTGGGCAAGCTGTTCTCCCTGAGAGCAGAGTATATCCCTGGACACCTGAATCAGGGAGCATACACCCTGTTGAGGCAGCAGGTGAGGCCATGGTACAGATGTGGCAGAGGCTGTGTGCATTTTCCCCAGTCACTAGTTCTAGAGAGAGTTTGTAAGGACGGCATCAGTCTAGTCCTAGTAGCCCAGTTCTGGCCAGGCCAAGTATGGTTTTTGGATCTGATGCTATCTTCCACCCCCACCCGGACCTGTAAAAGCTGGGTTTGTCCCCTAAGGGGGACCTGCATCCTTAACTCTAGAACTCCATCCACGAGGAAACTGTATGCCTTGAAGTAGAGAGTTTTCACATCATGGTGCGGAAATTGCCAGTTGAACCCTGTTAGCTGCCTGTTCGGTTCAGTGCTGGAGTTCTTCCAGGACCAATTATCTGCAGGGTTATCCCTGTCCACCTTGTAGGTGTATGTGGTGGCCATAGAAGCTTACCACACACCGTTGGGTGGTAATTCTTTGGGGAGAAACCCATTGGTGTCCCATTGGTGATGCTTTGAGGCTGAGGCCTGCAAGCCATGCAAGGGTTCTGGCTTGGGATTTGGTGTTCTGTGAGCCTATTGAGTCTGTTGTAGAAAGGTTTCTAACTCTGAAAACCACTTTCCTGCTGGCTATTACATATCTCAAGAGACTAGTAGATCTTCATGCTCTGTCGGTATACTCTTCATGTTTAGACTTTACTCCCAGCAAGGTAAATGTTTTCCTTCACCCTAGACCAGGTTATGTGCCGAGGGTTCCCACCAATGTGGCACAACATGTAATCTTGCAGACCTTTTGCCCACCTCACTTTTAGATGGCAGAGCAGAAGAAGCTAAACTTGCTGTGTCCAGTCAGAGCCCAGGATACTTATGTCCACAGAGCTGCCCTGTGGCGCAAATCTGAGTAACTGTTAGTCTGCTTTGGGTCACCCAGACAGGGTTCTCCTATGGCTATCAGAGTACATTTAACTAGGAGTATGGTGGCTTCGAAAGCCTTATTGTCAGGAGTTTCCCTGCAGTAAGTATGCGATGCGGTGGGCTGGTCCTCTCGCCACACATTTGTGAGGTTTTATAACCTGAACTTGGACTTTACACTGGGGTTAAAAAAATGTTTTCAGGTCATTTAAAAAGTGTTGTTTTTACCCTAAAAAGTGTTGTTGTTGTATTATGGCAAAAGGAAAAAAACAAAACAAAACAAAAAAAAAACCCAATAAATTAATTTTCTTAATTAATTTACAGAATCAGAGTGCAGAGTGCAGAGTGTTGGCGGCATATGCTGATCAAAACTGTGTAAATGCAATGAAAACATAGCCCAAACATGGGTAATAACACCTTTTCAATCTGAATTCAAATGTTTTCATGAAAATTCATCCATTAAATATGATATAAAAATATTAAATACCATTAAATATGAAGTGTAGCTACATATATGATTTTGAGAGGGCTTCGCTAATCAGGTATATCACTGCCCATTTTTTACATTATATGCATCTGTTTGTCATTAAAACTAAAATATAAAACTGACATGGGATCAGGTAAAAACGTTAGATACTGGTTCAGTTCACAAAATGAACACCACCTAGTGGCAAAGAATCAGAATTTCTTAATTAAAATTTCACATCACATGAGGATCAGTGAAGTCAATGCTGCCCTAGTGCAACTCTTCCACCTGGACTGTCAGTGCCGGTTGAACAATATAAAGGTTTATTTATATGGCGCTTTGTATGCATATATTGTTCTAAAGTTCAAACTATCAAGACCATTTCTGATCTTTGTGTGCAGTGTTCAATGTGATNATCCATTAAATATGATATAAAAATATTAAATACCATTAAATATGAAGTGTAGCTACATATATGATTTTGAGAGGGCTTTGCTAATCAGGTATATCACTGCCCATTTTTTACATTATATGCATCTGTTTGTCATTAAAACTAAAATATAAAACTGACATGGGATCAGGTAAAAATGTTAGATACTAGTTCAGTTCACAAAATGAACACCACCTAGTGGCAAAGAAACAAAATTTCTTAATTAAAATTTCACATCACATGAGGATCAGTGAAGTCAATGCTGCCCTAGCGCAACTCTTCCACCTGGACTGTCAGTGGTTACACAACCGGTTGAACAATATAAAGGTTTATTTATATGGCGCTTTGTATGCATATATTGTTCTAAAGTTCAAACTATCAAGACCATTTCTGATCTTTGTGTGCAGTGTTCAATGTGATTTTGAAATTAATTTTAGCACAATGTCAGACATTAACTTTGATGTACTGTACTCATTTATTTTAAAGTTGTAAATCTCATTAAAGCATAATTAGGGACCCAAAACAGATGCGTGTTTAAGCCATTTTGATTGGTGTTGTTTAGTTTTGATAAATAGACTCAGAGATGTTCTGGGGCTGTATCATTAGAAATAAGACACATTTCAGTTTCATTTAGGTGGTTTAATACACACTGTAATTCAATCTCTCCAAACTTTCATTTGCATAGATAAAATCTCTTGTGTAAATGATGAGTCTCTCTCTCACAGTCAGATCTCTTGCACTGGTATGGACAAATATGTTGATCCAGGGACATGTTGTACTTGGTGAATTCACTCTGTTGCAACACTGGTTTGGGACATACTATATATATAGGCTACCTGAGCTATAATTATTGTCGTGATGTATATTAACATGAAAACAACTAGTTAAACAGACACAAAGGCAGTGTGACATTTTCCAAAATGCAAGCCAGCGAATCAGAAATAGTTCTGAAGGACCTGTAATGCAGGAAGAAGAGGTCACATAGGCCTAAAGATATGAAAAACAATAAAGCATATGCAAGTGGAGCTAAAGAGACAAATAAACACATTTTTCATGGCACATGTACATATGAAAACATTCACTGCATGTATTTTTGTCTCTATTAGCATGACAGCATTTCACATGGGAATATACTCTCTGCTATACTTTCTTTCATTATCATGCAACTCTAAACATTTCTCATCTACATCACACATTCTTGTCAGCTGCTAATCATTAAGCTAAATATTACTTTTTTTACAATGGTAAACTGGTAATGTTTTCTGTGAGGAGAACACTTTAAATTTGAGAATGTGCATTACATATGAGTCACAGCTTACAGACACACCTTTTTGCACACCGCACACAAGCAAATAACCAGGAAATCCGCTTCAGAGATACCGAAACTTGTCGAGCTGTTGTGTGTGCTTCAGTTTCTGTGTTCACACGCAATAAAATGGCAGAGGCCAGTGTTTTATGGGCTCGGGAACAGTTCATCTGTCCAGTTTGTCTGGATCTTCTGAAGGATCCAGTGACCATTCCCTGTGGACACAATTACTGTATGACATGTATTACGGACTGCTGGAATCATCAGGATCAGAAGACAGTCCACATCTGCCCTCAGTGCAGACAGACCTTTGCTCCAAGACCTGCGTTAAATAAAAACACCATGCTGGCTGAAGTGGTGGAGAAACTGAAGAAGACTGGAGATGTCACCGGACTTGGAGATGTGAAGTGTGATGTCTGTACTGGAAGAAAACACAAAGCAATCAAGTCCTGTCTGGTGTGTCTGAACTCTTACTGTCAAAACCACCTTGAACAGCATGAGAATTTGTTTAAAGGTAAGAGACATTATTTGATGGATGCCACTGGACGACTCCAGGAGATGATCTGCTCTCAACATGGTAGACTGCTAGAGGTTTTCTGTCGCACTGACCAGCACTGTATCTGTACACTGTGTACGATGGATAAACACAAAAATCATGACATTGTACCAACAGAAGCAGAGAGAACAGAGAAAGAGGTAAGAACAGAAATTGGTGCATTAATACTGAAGTGGAAAAGCATTGTTTGTATCTCCATGACATACTACTGATATAATTCATATTATTAATTAATCTGTCTTGTCTAACTGTTGGGCTCCAAAGAGGTCACGTTTTGTGATCTTTTGTCATGCTATTGCCCACCCTATTGAAAAAAACAGCATATGCTGGTTAGATATGTTTTGAAGCATGGCAGCTGGTTTGAGCTTGTTTAAGCTGGTCCTTAGTTGGTCTTTAGCTGGTGCTAAGCAGCTAGCTCCAGCTCAGGACAATCTTAAACCAGCTCATGACCAACAAAGGACCAGCTCATACCAGCTGCCATGCCTCAAAACATAACCAGAATATGCGTTTTTTTTTTAACAGCAATATGCACTACATGACTTTTGTTCTTTTCACAGTACACAACTGTCTGTTGTCTCCGATGTCACTTCCAGTGAAAACACATTTCACATTACAGGACTTGGATCACAGACAGGCCTAGATGTTTAACATACTAAATGTCTCTTGGAGTACAAAAATGTATCTGTGCTTCTCTCAAATCAAGTTTTTGATAATTCAAACAAAGTGAATGCGGAAAAAAAGGGCTAAAATCATGAAGTATTTGGGCGACAATAACCCAAATAATCAAAATCACTGCTTAGATTTAAATACATTTATTACTGAATCTGATTCTGAATTCAATTCAATTCAATTCACATTTATTTGTATAGCACTTTTCACGATACATATCATTTCAAAGCAGCTTTACAGAGAATGCGTGTCAACATTACAATTTAAAGAATGCAGTTAGCAAATAATGTAATAATTTACAGTTACAATCACTGTTAGCAGTTTAACTGAACGTAGAAGCAATGAGCTCCTGGAAAAAATTAATTACATTAACAATAATCAAGATATAGAATTTGTGCAATGTGCATGTTGATCCCGATGATTGCGTCTTCCGAAATCCTTGCAGGAGTTGGTGCCGTCTATGTTGGTCATCTGAGGTCTTCTTAAGAGGTCGTCGTTATCCAAACTGAAGCTCACCTCGGGACGGGTGTTCCGAGGCAAAACAGAAAAGCAAATGTAGAGTAATTAGCGTAGCTGCTGTTCATAACATTAAGCAAAGATAATCATGTGCAATTGATCTGATATGAGATGCATTATGTGAATGCTTGGCTAAAGAGATGCGTCTTTAATCTAGATTTAAACAGGTTGAGCGAGTCTGAGCCCCGAACATTATCAGGAAGGCTATTCCAGAGTTTCGGAGCCAAATGTGAAAACGCTCTCCCTCCTTTAGTGGACTTAGATATCCTAGGTACAACCAGAAGTCCAGAGTTTTGTGATCTTAAGGAGCGTGAAGGATTGTAGGGCAATAGAAGATTGGTTAAGTACACAGGAGCTAAACCATTTAGAGCCTTATAGGTCATTAGCAATACTTTATAATCGATACGGAACTTATTGGGTAACCAGTGAATCATTGAATGGCTTGCAGATTTTGCTCATGTTTAAGTTGGTCAAGTTAATTTGCTGCACTGACTAACAGAAAGCAGCTTAGTTTGAAAATGACTTATGTGCAATCTGTGCTTCATACATCGCTACACTCAGAAATTTGCTGAAATATCGCTAATGTGATTGCTCCTATAAAAAAATAATGTAATTGAATTTTAAGGATATGGCACTTCTTGTCCAGTTTGTGATCCTCTTTGTGCTATGTTTTGCTAATATTGGAGGCTGCTGTTTGGAGGACATCCTTCATGATATCATAACCCGCCAAATTGGCCAGTGAACTTATATGCGTTACCTGCCACGGTTGATCTACACCCACATTTGGCGGGCTGACGCATGTTAATTTCAAACCCTGGTTACAAAAACACTGCTCTGAGTACATATTGACCCATATACAGAGAGTAAAAGTAACACTGAAGCAGTGTTGAAGTTATTTAATAAAGTAGGTTTACTCTACAAGTGATGATTGACCATTAGTTTGTTTCTTCTGTGTTCAATAGAGAAACTTGAAAAAAACACAGATAAACTACCAGCAGAGAATTCAGGAGCGAGAAAAAGATATTCAGGAGCTGAGAGAGGCTGTTGAGTGTCATAAGGTGAGTATCGGGAGGAGAAAAACAACCACTGGCTATTGGATTAATAGACATACTGTTTGGACTCTCCTCCAGAGCTGAAGACATTGCAGTCCCACTGAAGCCCACTGTGGGCTACAATCACATGCTGATTGTAATGTGTGTCCTCCTAACAGCGTTCTGCACAGGCAGCAGTGAAGGACAGCGAGAGGATCTTTACAGAGCTAATCCGCTCCATTAAGAGAAACCGCTCTGAGGTGACACGGCTGATCAGAGATCAGGAAAAGGCTGCAGTGAGTCAAGCTGAAGGACTCTTGCAGCGACTGGAGCAGGAGATTGCTGATCTGAGGAGAAGACACGCTGAGTTAGAGCAGCTTTCACACACAGACGATCACATCCATTTCCTGCAGGTGATAGAAATGTAGAAAAACATTGCAGTGTTGCAATACAGGAGATTTTACGTAATTTACTGGCTCTCTAGGCAATTAAAGTGAAATAAAGTTTCATTCAAAAAGCTAGATTAGTTTGCTAAAGGTAAGATCACTGAAGTCAGCAAAGGCAGACTATATTTGACTGTAGTAGAGATGTGTGGGAGGCAGGTTATAAAGTTTTTTTTCCCTGTCTTTTTGTAGGGGTTTCAGTATCTATCTGCACCTCCTAAACCTACAGAGAGAATTACTGTCACTTCACCCCTCTCTACTAATGATATAAGACAATCTATCTGTCAGATGAAAGAGAAAATTGAGAATTTCTGTAAAGAGGAGATCCAAAAGATTTCTGGTGGGTAAAGCACTAAACATTCATTTTGTCTTACACCTAATACCTAATATTAATTTACTCCTAATATCATTGGAAAATCTTAGAACTTATTAGAAGTTATTACAGATGTAACTAACTGGAAAGATACAGTACAGTTGATAATTTACTCTTTTCTTAAGAATTGCCTGTTTATGTTGATTTTCATAGTTAAACACATCAACGTTGTTCTAAGGACCAGAAAGGACTTCCTACAATGTAAGTTGCAAAGAAAACAAGAAAAATATATACACTGAACATGCATATATATACTTGAATTGAAAAATCAAGAAACTGTCTCTTTACATTATTCAGAATCAGAGATTTCTCCACAGCACACAATAAAAATGCAGTTTATTCAAAAATAACAACATAAAAAAGCTGTTTTATTCTACATAAGGTCAATCCTCATTGTGGCATCCATGTTAAGATCACTTCCAGTACAGGAGTTTATTAAAAAAAAAAAAAAGTACATTTAAACAAGACAACCAAACAATTTTACAACAAATCGGAACATATAATTATAGCTGCAAGGAGCAATGAATGGGGCCAAGCACACTAACTGCAAAAATGTGTAATTCAAGACATTGGCTAAAAAAAAATCCTAAATACAAATCACTAGTAATATGACTTAATTGCTTACAACTTTTGACCAATAGGTGGCACTGTTACCTAATTGATGTTGTGTGGTCAGTGTGAGGTGACAAACACATAGCCCATACAAAGTTTCGATATTGTGTGTCGATATTCCAATTCATTGCAAATTTGGTATAATTGGTATCATTGTTCTCAGTATGACTCAGGTAATCTATCAAGACCAGTTTCATTAAAATAGACAAAATTCATCAAAACTTATTACATTTTTTTTATTTCATTGTAAATGTTAACCACAAGTTTGCGCTGTCACAAAACTTTTTTAGCACCTTCATGACATATTCCCGATGACACATACTGAGTTTCATAATGATAAGCTAATGAGTTTGTAAAATACAGCAAAATGTTATTACAAAATGTAAAATGGCCGATGCCCAAAATGGCCAATATAGGAACATTGGGTATTACTCGATACCCATTCAGTATGCTGCACTGAATCAAAAGAGAGTTTTATGATTTTTGGGCAAATCTTTCAGAATATATAATAAAAAAAAAAAAAGAAGTTATTTTTCATATCTCCCAACCACTAGGTGGCACTGTGATGAAACTGTGCATGTACCCTCAATTGACCCTTCGCCGGGAGTTTGATTGACAAGCGATCTAACCAATCAGAACGCCGAATCCACCATTTTGTCCGACAAAGCAGTCAGGAGTTAGAAGATTAACATCGGTGGAGTTAAACTTGAAAAATTGTGTATATATAGACGTCTTTCCGCATTTGAAACAACATTCATTCTCATGTCCATTCATGTTTATTTGATGCTATAAGCAGTCGTGGCAGTCATGGCCTAATGGATAGAGAGTCGGACTTGTAACCCAAATGTCATGGGTTCGAATCTCAGGTCCGGCAGGGATTGTTGGTGAGGGGAGTGAATGTCCAGCGCTCTCCCCACCCTCAATACCATGACTGAGGTGAGACCCTTGAGCAAGGCTCCGTACCCCCAACTGCTCCCCGGGCGCTGCAGCAATGGCTGCCCACTGCTCCGGGTGTGTGTTCACGGTGTGTGTGTTCTCTGCTGTGTGTGTGCACTTGGATGGGTTAAATGCAGAACACAAATTCCGAGTATGGGTCACCATACTTGGCCACATGTCACGTCACTTCACTTCATAAATGAACTAGTAGGAAGAGATGATCGGTTTACGAGCCTCTTGAGCTGAGGCGCTACAGCAATCTGTCACGACACATTAAAGAGCCACAAAACGGTTTTTATTGTTTGAATTTCTTTAAAAACTGCACAGTTTTAAAGCTGTGACTTTGTTTAATATCATAAGTAACCTGGTTTGTCTTGTCTGTCGACGTGTTGTCAGTGTCCTCTTTGCTCTGCAATGTTTTTTTCACTCTGTGTGGCGTGACAGCGTTACGGCTTGTCGGACAAAGCAACAGTAACTAAGGGGGCGGGTCTTTGCGAAGGGTCAATTTATGCTTGAGATGACAGATTCGTCTTAATATAACACTCCACTTTTTTTTTAAAATAGGCTCATTTTCCAACTCCCCTAGAGTTAAACAGTTCAGTTTTACCATTTTTGAATCCATTCAGCCGATCTCCGGGTCTGGCGTTACCACTTTTAGCATAGCTTTGAAAAGTTCATTGAATCTGTTGAGACCAATAGCATCTCGCTCAAAAGTGACCAAAGAGTTATTTGACATATTTGATATTTTTCCTATTTAAAACTTGACTCTTCTGTAGTTACATCGTGTACTAAGACCGACGGAAAATGAAAAGTTGCATTTTTTTAGGTCGAAATGACTAGGAACTATACTCTCATTCCGGCGTAATAATCAAGGAACTTTGCTGCGATACCATGGGTGCAGCAGCCGCAATGATATTACACAGAGCCTCTCACAAATGTCTCCATGGTTGCAAGGCACACTCCCTGTGCAAGCAGGGGGTCACAGGCGCTGCGTAATATCATTGCGCCTGCTGCACCCATGGTACGGCAGCAAAGTTCCTTGATTATTACGCCGGAATGAGAGTATAGTTCCTAGCCATATCGGCCTAGAAAATTACAACTTTTCATTTTCCGTCAGTCTTAGTACACAATCTAACTACAGAAGAGTCAAGTTTTAAATAGGAAAAATATCGAAACTCTTTGGGCATTTTTGAGTGAGATGCTAACGGCCTAATCAGATTCAATGAACTATGCTAAGCTATGCTAAAAGTGGTACCGCCAGACCGGANGGTGAGGGGAGTGAATGTCCAGCGCTCTCCCCACCCTCAATACCATGACTGAGGTGAGACCCTTGAGCAAGGCACCGTACCCCCAACTGCTCCCCGGGCGCTGCAGCAATGGCTGCCCACTGCTCCGGGTGTGTGTTCACGGTGTGTGTGTTCTCTGCTGTGTGTGTGCACTTGGATGGGTTAAATGCAGAACACAAATTCCGAGTATGGGTCACCATACTTGGCCACATGTCACGTCACTTCACTTCATAAATGAACTAGTAGGAAGAGATGATCGGTTTACGAGCCTCTTGAGCTGAGGCGCTACAGCAATCTGTCACGACACATTAAAGAGCCACAAAACGGTTTTTATTGTTTGAATTTCTTTAAAAACTGCACAGTTTTAAAGCTGTGACTTTGTTTAATATCATAAGTAACCTGGTTTGTCTTGTCTGTCGACGTGTTGTCAGTGTCCTCTTTGCTCTGGATGTATTTTTCACTGTGTGTGGCATGACAGCGTTACGGCTTGTCGGACAAAGCAACAGTAACTAAGGGGGGCGGGTCTTTGCGAAGGGTCAATTTATGCTTGAGATGACAGATTCGTCTTAATATAACACTCCACTTTTTTTTGAAAATAGGCTCATTTTCCAACTCCCCTAGAGTTAAACAGTTGAGTTTTACCATTTTTGAATCCATTCAGCCGATCTCCGGGTCTGGCGGTACCACTTTTAGCATAGCTTTGCAAAGTTCATTGAATCTGTTAAGACCAATAGCATCTCGCTCAAAAGTGACCAAAGAGTTATTTGACATATTTGATATTTTTCCTATTTAAAACTTGACTCTTCTGTAGTTACGTCGTGTACTAAGACCGACGGAAAATGAAAAGTTGCATTTTTCTTGGTCGAAATAGGAAAAATATCGAAACTCTTTGGGCATTTTTGAGTGAGATGCTAACGGTCTAATCAGATTCAATGAACTATGCTTAGCTATGCTAAAAGTGGTACCGCCAGACCGGAGATCGGCTGAATGGATTAGAAAACGGTAAAACTCAACTTTTTAACTCTAAGGGGGGTTGGAAAATGAGCCTATTTTCAAAAAAGTGGAGTGTTCCTTTAAAGGCAGGAACACACCAAGCTGACGGTCGGCCATCGGGCTGAAGTTGGTCCTAGTCTGCTTTTTTTCTGCTGATTTGACAAGTTGAATCGGCATCGGAGCTCATCAGTCCATCAGGCCATCTGATAATTCTTATTGTCTGTTCAGCTACTGCCACCTGCTGGTATAGAAAGACATTTAATCTTACGCAGGTGTAGAATGGATGTGCTAATTGGCTGTCGGCTGTCGAGCGTCCGTTTGGTGTGTCATGGCAACTTTTGACCCAGACGCTGCCGACGTGAGCCAACCCCACAGTCTGCTTTCGGCATCGGCTTGGTGTGTTCCTGCCTTAATACGTAAAAATTGTTGTGGAGACACAACCTCACATCCATTTTTGTGTACTCTTTGTCAAATTCGTTGATGCTTTAAATGGGTGGGAGTATCAAATAGCTTTTAATAACTTTTTGCCTGCACGATAATTTGAGACAGTTTTGGTGAAAGTTGGATGAACAGTCTTGGACGAGTTTGAAAAAGTAGATTTTTAGAAAAATTCAAAATGGCAGAAGGATTTTCATGAAAAAAATATGCCATATGGTTCAATTGAATCGTCTTGAGCCAAGGAATCAGAGTGGGGGGAAAATGTTTCTTGGCCTTATTCAAAAGTTATTAGTATAAACATGAGTGCAAATTTGAAAAGAGAGAGATTGAGAGACTCCAAAATGAGTCTCTGGTTGATGTTCAGACTGTCTTCTATCTTTGTGCCAAATTTCCCACAAGTGGTTCCATGGGCTAACATAGACTCAAAGGTGAAAGTAGAAGAAGGAAGAATAATAATAACACTAATAATAATAACACTAACAATATGTGCCTATGCACCTTCAGTGCTTGGCCCTTAATTAGGATAATGTGGGCCGGTATATTCTATGATTTAAACAGAAGTAGTAATGTTCATTATATTATAAGCATAATAAACATTTCAGCTACATTAAAAAGATAAAAAAAACTTTAATATGTACATTTTGACTGATCACTGATATATTTTTATTTTCATCAGATGCTCATCAGTTCACACTTGATCCAAACACAGTGAATAAACACATTCGTCTGTTGGAGAAGAACAGAGTGGCTACTTACACTGACACAGTCCAGCGGTATCCTGATCATCCACACAGATTTGATGTTTATTATCAGGTGATGTGTGGAGAGAGTGTGTCTGAACGTTGTTACTGGGAGATGGAGTGGAAAGGTGATGTGGGGATATCAGTGTCATACAAGCACATCAGCCGGAAGGGAACGAATACAAAGTGTTTGTTTGGATATAATGATCATTCCTGGAGTTTGTTCTGCTCTCCCTCCAGATACTCATTTAGGCTCAATGATATGGAGACTGACATCCCCGCTGCCTCCATCTGCTCTAGAATAGGAGTGTATGTGGATCACAGTGCAGGAACTCTGTCCTTCTATGGCGTCTCTGACACAATGACCCTTATCTGCAGAGCTCAGGCCACATTCACTCAGCCTCTCTATCCTGGGTTTAGGCTGTACAATGGATCAACCGTAAAACTCTGTGATTTAACAATATAGAATACAGAGACATTGTATCAGTAGTCTTGCCATAAAGTAAAAGTGTCAACCTGTTCTTACTCCTAAGATGTCCAATAGTGGCATTTGTCAAAGAGCTCTGCAGGTCACTATATAGACATCAAAAGTGATCTTGGTCATACTTTATATTAGGTGTCTTTAATTACTATGTATTTGCATTAAAAAACAAAACAAAAAAACAGCAGCTTAAAATCACTTAGTCAAGACAAGATTGGACAACTTAAAAGTGAAAGAGAAGGCTATAAATACACAAGATAATGAGAACTAAATTAGATACAGGAGAATATAACCTACTGTAGAACAAAGGAAACCAAGGGAAACAGGAAATTAACAAAGGAAGTGTGAACTGGGAAACAATAGAACAAAAATATACTACAAAATAAAAGTCCAAGGGAGACCCAGTCACAGGTGAAATGTGGCAAAAAAAGTATTTTAAAAGTAAAAGTGATTGTTTTCTCAAACACGTTTTTATGGAATATGCTGGATTATTTCACATGAATGTTTATGGATAACATTATAAAGTAAATAGTAGGTTATTCTAATAAAAATATTTTTTTAAATCAAAATGAGTGCCATTTAACCTGTTTTTGATATGTGCAAACAGAGTTTTTAGGAATTCATAGTGGTGCAACTGTACTTAGAACTGATGATTTTATTGAAAATAATAAACTAATCACCATTATGGTAGTTAGTGTTCCCTCTGGTATTTAAGGTTTATGTTTAATTAGATGGACCTTTTGACAGGAGTAAATACTGCAAAAGTCTATTCTTCTTATTAAAACAAGTCACAAGGAAAGTGGGAAGTGGTACATTTCCAGTTCCATTCTGTCTGTTTAAAGATGAATTCTAAGAGAACATCCAATACAAATACAAAAACTAATTTTCAAAATATTTGCATTCTTCTAAACATCTCAGCAACTGGTAACACTTTAGAATATTGATCCTTCATTAATGAATAACTACACAGGAACAAATGAATAATGCATTATTAACACTAGTAACTACTATTAACTAACAATAAACTCTGATTAATGAATTAATAAATAACAGTGCTCAGTTGAAGGTGGTAGTTCACTATTAGCTAATCAGTAACTACTGTTTTTTCATACCTCCCAGAGAACTACTAAGAACTACTATATACAGGTTCATAATTAACATGAATGATGCATAATGTATGATTAATTCTAAAGTAAAGGTCTTGGTAAGGCACTAGTAATGACTGAAGTATTACCAAATACTTAAGAAGGAATTACTAATTATTTGGATCAGTATTCTAAAGTGAGAAACATGATAACTCTCTAGTAACTACTGAAGACATTGTAAACTTTTGAGGATTTTGTACAGTTTTGTACAGTAATTCCTTATGATATATTTGGTAACACTTAAGTAATTACTAGTGGGTTACCATGATCTTCACTTCAAAATACTGATCCAAATGATTAGTAGTTCCTTTAGAAGGATGTAGTAACACTTAAGTAATTACAAGTGGGTTACTATGATCTTCACATTAGAATACTGATCCAAATAAGAAGTAGTTACTTTAGAGTTATGTAGTAACTCTTGAGTTATTACTATCCAGTACTTTACAAAAACCTCAAAAGTTTACAATGACTTCAGTAGTTACTAGAGCGTTATCATGTTTCTCACTTTAGATTACTGATCCAAATAATTAGTAATTCCTTCTGAAGGATTTGGTAATACAGTCATTACTTGTGGGTTTCCAAGACCTTTACTTTAGAATTAATTATACATTATGCATTATTCACATTAATTATGAACCTGTATATAGTAGTTCTTAGTAGTTCTCTGGGAGGTATGAAAAAAACAGTAGTTACTGATTAGCTAATAGTGAACTACCACCTTCAACTGAGCTCTATTACTCACTAATTCACACTCTAAAAACTGCTGGGTTAAATATGGACAAAACCAGGGATTGGGTTGTTTTCACCCAGCCATTTTTTTCCACCAATTTTGGATTTATTTTTTAGCCAGCAATATAGTAATATAGTAAAAGGCGTGTTTTTGCTCACCCCCAAATAGGGGCAAATTTGTGGGGTATTTTAAGCTGAAACTTGACCAGACCAGAGACTTATATTACATCATGTGAAAGAGGGCATAATAGGTGCCTTTTAACCCAACCTGCTGGGTTTGTCCATATTTTACCCAGCTTGGGTTTTTTTAACCCAGCATTTTTTAGAGTGCATTAATCAGAGTTTTTTGTTAGTTAATTACTAGAGTCTTAATAATGCATTACTCATTTGTTCCTGTGTAGTTATTCATTAATGAAGGATCAGTATTCTAAAGTGTTACCCAGCAACTTATTCTGGAATGTACATATGATAGTAGTCATAGATAGTAGCATGTCTTTGAGGGCAGCAGGGTTCCTGAGAGGCCTGCCAGTGTAAGCAGGTGGTGCAGAGAGAGCTAATGCTGGCAGTGGAGGTGATGGTTGGGTAAAGATATTCCCTAGATAACTTTAAGTTCTCCTCAATGAGGGTATCTAGTATGTTTATGACAATCCCTTTCAAACATTTTATTTTGTCCCCTGTCATGCTCTTCCGGGACCTCCTCCTCGTTGCTGTTACTTAATGGCCCAAAACTCCTCCTTCTTAGGCCTTCTTTCCTGTCACCATAAACTGGCCTTTCAGTCAAGGCTAGCTGACATGCTTATGCTGACAATATAGAGAGAAACAATTCCGCCAAAATTCAGAAATCTTTGGAAGAAATCATATAAAATAAAGACTGAGAGGAAGAACCTGAACATTCAGAAAATATTATTTCAAGAAATGTTTGTCTATTTATCTCCTGTTCTATGAATGGAGGGAGGAGAGTGTTTTGTTTAGCTCTGTGTTTTTCTGAATGCCTGAATATGTTTTTTTCATCTGTTTGCCTGGCCTGTATTGTTTCGACCAATGCTGTATAGCTGTGTTTTTCAGAGTTGTCAAACTACAAAATTATTTAAATTTGAATTTCTAAAAAAAATGCTATTATTTTATATGAAAAAAAATAATAATTGTCTTTTACTGACAAAATATTTTAGTTTGGCATGTATATTTTCTTGATTAGATTAGATAACATTTTAAGCTGTCATATGGTTATGTTACAATGTGCCCCATCACATGTTACAATGTATCTATGGGGCATGTTGTCACATTTCACTTCCCTACTTTTGGGGTGAATAAAAAAGTATACACTGTATTAATGAAACAAACGTATACGCAAAGCCACGTATTTGTACCAGACATGTGTGAAATTACTGTGGAAAAAATGAAATTCTCTGAACCCTAAATAGATTTACACAAACTGAGAAAATCAAAAAGCATTAGGTTGTGCCCCGTTCTCTCCCCTACTCTTTTCAAGAATACTATGCTTTGGGGCACACTTATTCTAAGCTCACATATTATCTAGGTATATCAGGTATGCACATTGGGATGCAGGGTGGGACTTTCTGACCCAAAGACCCATGAAGACTGTGAGGAGTGTGTCCCTAATTAGAATTGCTCAGCTGTCATCTTAACAAATTTCTGTCTAAAAATCGATTTATTAGAAAGTGTTGATTTATAAGAGTAGAGCAACAGAGACTGTGAATGACACTGTAACTTTGGCTTGAACCAGACATTAACAAAGATTTTATTGTTCACTGAAACTCAGTTTCCTATGGCTATAGCAAAATCTACCTTAGATATAGAAATATCATGATTCTATTGACACATTTCCAATAAAAGGGCTTTTCACGCAATACTTCTTATTGAGTCATTCTGGGTAAACTAAATCCTGGGTTATCTAGCTTCACATTTAACATTGTTCATAAATATTGCCGACTGTTATCGACTTTCAGACTATAAAAGTAATAAATAAATGGAATCTTGTCTAATTGTCATGTTTTTTGTCACCATTTGACAGTTTTCCCCTCAGAAGCCGAAACATAGCCTAGTCAACACAGTGTTTCTGTGACTGTACAAACCATGTGCATATGAGGCAAAAGATGCGATTGGCTGTCTGCTAAGCCATAATGTTCTAACGTTGCAATGGGAATTTTAGTCAACTAGCTACTGTATGTAAGAAATTACATCTTCTGATGGCCTTGTTGTCGATACTCTGAGGCTTTGAATGTTTTCCATGTGATGTGCACACCCACATGATGGGGTACTTAATTTTGCCATGCTGCTATAGCAGCACAGTGTAAAGGGTGGGGAGCAAACATGAATAAAAAATGCTTAAAAATAATGTCCATATAAAAATACAAGATAGTACATCACACATCCATGCTTCAAACGTAATTTAATTGCAGATAATTAGGAAAATGAACTTGTAAAGGACCGTCCAGGCTGATCATGGAGTTAGTTATTAGTTATGATGTCTTTGATCCAGTCAGTGTAGCGACACACCTCAGCATAAACCCCAGGAAAGCCTGGCTGAGCACAGCCTTTGCCAAAGGAAACAACACCTTTTAGTTTACCGTTGCACACTACAGGGCCACCAGAATCCCCCTGAGAAGAAATTTGGAAAATAAAAAGGACAAAATTGTGTTTGTATAAAAATATAAAACGCATATAAAGAGGAAGACTAAGTCAATGACATACCTGACACGAGTCTTTGCCTCCCTCCATGAATCCAGCGCAGAACATGTTTTCAGTTATTAATGTACCATATGCACCCTTACACTGCGTCTTTGAGAGTACAGGCAACTTCAAACACTGCAGGACAGAAGCAGAGCCAACTGGAAAAACAATGTGAAATGTGATAAAACTTGTCATTTTTTTAAGTATCTAATGATTGAATGCATGTTTTTATGTCTGACAATATTATATTAAAGTTTAAGAAGATTTTCATTACTCAGCCATCTCACCTTCAGTTCTGCCCCATCCAGAAACTAAGCACTGCTCCCCTGCAGAAGAGCAGTTGGTTGTCAGAGGGATTGGCTTTACAAACTTGTTGAAGATGGCGGGCTTTCTCAGCTTGATCAGCATTATATCATTGTTATGAGGCTGATCATTATATTTCAGGTGAGGAATCATCTTCTCCACCCTGATCTGCTGCCCTGTGTTTTCATTAACAGACTTGTTGTGCTTTCCCAGACGGACGATGAGACGCGAACGTCTATTTGACAAGGAACACATATTTTACTCAGCTCTAATGCAGTGTTTATTAGAATATTGACTACAGTACATATTAGTTAGGTAGATAGTCTCAAATAGGTTGGCTAAGAGACTGGTTATGCCAAGACAATTACAAATAATAAAAGTCCTGCATTAGTATGGTGAATGGTAAATAAAAAGATTATTTCTTGAAGCCAGAAATTAGTCATATTTAAATACTGTACACACATGTAAAATTTTGGTAACACTTTATTTTAACACTTTACTAAATATACTTAGTACAGTAATAACAGTAAATTATGCATAATTACAAGTAACTAACTCTAAACCATACCCTAACCATAACTCTATAGTACATGTAGTTAATTAATATTACTCAGTACTTATTTGAGTAAGTACAATGTAACTAAGTCACCCTAAAATAAATTTACCTTTTTTTTTTTTTTTAAACTAGAGCTGAATGCCAGTGGTTGGTAGACTAATGCACTCTAGTCTTTATGAAAGTATTGAATGTGTGATTTTTTTTTATTTAGAAATTCTGCCATTTGTTAGTGTACATATTCAGAAATGGGAAACAATAATAACCTGTTGCTAATCTATTAATTTATGACTTAAAAAAGGAAGGTTATTTACTCACAAGAAGTTGCAATGAGCAGCAGACACAACCCATGTTTTCTTAATCAAAGATCCTCCACACGCAGTACGCCCATCACTAAGGTACACTTGCCATGGCTGGGAGTGGGGCGGACATTCATAACCTCCAATGATTTTATCACCTGTGCTGCAAACTTCATTAAAAATGAATTTTTCTTTTAATAATGTTAAAGAGTAATACATGTCAGTGTAGACATAAGCTAACAATTGTCATAAATAATGAATAATAAGAGAGATCTACATACCCACAGCCACAGCCAGCAAAGTGAACACAACAGTCTTCATTGCAGTGGAGGAGAGAAGGACTGCTCACAGCTTTAGAGCACTTCTGCAAAGTTCAAGACCAGCATTCATGTTTTTAAGCGATTGTTTTAACACACCTACAGAACAGGACAACCAATAAGATCACAACAAATGATTCAGAAGTAACAATGAGCATGTGAGACAACAGTTCTTCAGTTATTCGATTTTCCATTGGCATAAAAAATGCATTGGAAGGAAGCGTTGACTTATGACAGTACATAAAACTTACATAAAAACAGATGACCAGAATGCGGATTTTCTTTTTAACTTAAGACTGTGAAGACTTTTTACTATGTACAGTATACAGTTAATTGTTTACTTAAAGGTTCAGTCAATATAAGAGAAATTCTCTAATTAATAGCACTAATGGGCTGACTCAACAACACACAAAATAACAATCTAAATAAAGTTAGTTCTAAGTAACACTTCAGTTTATAGCACCAACACAAACTATAACTATTCTATACTATATATAAGGAAAATTAAACTAACCAATATTCTCACAGAGATATGAAGACACCAAGTAAGTGATATGAAAATGACTAGGCCATTAATAGCTAGCTTGAAGCAGTGATTAATGTTAGCGTCCGATATTAATGCTTACTAAACCAAGTCCTCCAGATAACTGTGTGTATAAATACACCACTACTCAGGAACACAAGGGGCCTCAATTATAAAGCATACGCACAGATTTGATCTTAGAGTGTGCGTACGCTTAAATCTACGCCAACGCTCATATTTATAAAAACGTTCAAAAATCAGGGTCATACGCACTTTTCCTGGTCAGATTACTGCAAAAAAAATCTAAGAAATCTAAGATATTCTTGCAGCTCGCTAAGGATTTCGACGATGACTGTTGATCTTTTATATGTAAATGACATTAATTTGGTGTCGTTTAAATCATGGAGAACTGAAACCATTCAGTTGCAATCATTTGCGAAGATAATTTGCGATTTATAGATTTCACATCTGAAAGAGAGGCGTACGCTCGTGGCCCAAGGAGTCCACAGGAAAATGAGCCAAATTAGGCTCATTTTCCAGTGATTAAACCAATATAAATCACACTTTTGCAAAATTGTTGACTGTTCTTACTCACACAGTCTGATATAATACAGTCATGTAGAAAAAGTAAGGACACCCTATTGAATTCCATGGTTTTCCATTATAAAAAAAACAATCATCTAGTGCTTGGCAGGTCTTAAAATTAGGAAAATTAAACCTCAGATGAGCAATAACACATGACATATCATACCATGTCATTATTAATTTAGAAAAAATAAAGCCAAGATGGAAAAGCCATGCATGACAAACTTAGGACACTCTATGATTCATTTGCTTGTAGATCCACTTTTAGTAGCAATAACTTGAAGTAATCACTTTCTGTATGACTTTATCAGTTTCTCACATCATTCTGGAGGAATTTTGGCCCACTTCTTTACAACATTTTTTCATTTTATTGAGGTTTGTGGGCATTTATTTGTGCACAGCTCTCGCCACAGCATTTCAGTCGGGTTGAGGTCTGGATTTCGACTGAGCCATTGCAACACCTTGATTCTTTTCTTTTTTAGCCATTCTATTTGCTTGTGATCTTCGATCATTGAATACAGTTGTCACTCTCAAAACTTTGAAGTGTGTACTTTGCAGAATTAAAAATAAACCTTTATTCAAATTATGAATGGGCTAAATACAGAAAGCGATGAAGCTGATATCACTTCTGTTCAGCTGCAGCGCAAGTTCACCGACTGAGTGAAAAAATGTGTCTGTGCTGCACAATAAACCTTTTATTTATTTGTCATTATACTCTGTTGGTTATGAATAAGAGACTGGCCATTGCATTCACATGCTCAACAAACATGTTAGCTACATTGCTGCTAAAACACGTTGTAAACAGATCCGTTTGAGGGTCTTCACAGCGCGCTCACACAAAAATGCATTTGAAAGCAGCGCCTATCAGCGGGTACCGGATTGACCCGATATTCAATACTACTGGTAGCCAAGTATTAAGACTTGGCTTAATAGAACGTAAAGGATGCCCTTTTACTGAAATGTGTAGTAGAAAACCTATTAAAGTTTTATGTTATTTAAAAAATCCATGACATATTTTGGACAATGGGGGAAGCCATTTTGTTTAGGTGCACGGTGCATTCTATGTCGATGACGTCAAATGGTTGCACTTGGTGAGAAACTGACGCTACCCTGCTGCCATTTTTACCGCAACGCAACGCAACTCAACTCGGAATATGATATACGATGTCCCCTTGTGAGGCTTTTGGTTGTAATTTTTAGTCGAAGGGCAACAAGAGAAGCGATGTAAGTCTTCACTGCTTTACTAGCGATAAGAGGAGACAAGAAAGGGAAGTTGTTAAGAATGTGGACTTAAAAATTAAAATTTAAGTATCAACTTTCTTTTGACAACCCTACAGTAATGTATTAGCTTAAATATGTGCTTGAATTGTATTAAAAGCAATAGAAAAAACGTAATTCTTACAGAACGAAGTACATCTTACAGCTACAATTTTAGTATAGTCAATCTCTTTTGTGACTAAAACTGCCAGTGTGGGTCCAGTTTACTCATCTGTAAGACTGATGCCAGACTGTCTGAACCAAGAAAGGGCTACTCTTTGAGAAAACAAAGGAAATTACATTTGAACTCTCTCTTGCAAAATTAGCATCCCCATCCGAGACGCAATCACACTGAGTCAATCACACCTCAGCATTGCCTTAATCTACATTTTCTTTACTTCACCCCCTCTTCCCCCATCTCTTCTCTCTACATGCGGAGATGACCTGAAATTCACCCAAAATCTATATGTCAAGTCAAGTCAAGTCAAATTTATTTATATAGCGCTTTTTACAATTGGTAATTGTTTCAAAGCAGCTTTACATATTAGAAGCACAGAANATATGGTTTAATATGAACAGTTATCATACAACATTATACATGTTTGGTATCATTTGAAATGTCTCAGTGCGAAAGGTCTCATTCCCATAGAAGTAAACCAGAAGGTAATAAAGGTTTAAAGATTTTTGAGATATTTTGCTCTCTGTAATGGGTGTGTTCACCTTCACAGGGTCTTTCATGCAAATGGCCTTCTGTCCCCAAAATGTGTAAACTACTCAGTCTAGGACCCTGATTAATGCAAATTCCCATTGTTAACTCATGTTTCCATTTGAAATAAGTTTCTGTCTTGGTCTGAGTATTTAAAGAGATGTTGCAGGAGGCTCAGGGCACGATTCTGTAATCAGATCAGCCCACATTGCTGAGTGTCCTTCTGACACTCAGCCATGTGTATTTTTCTAATGTCAGGTAATCATCTTTTACTCTGTTTCTGAGCATATGATGTTTTGTAATGATCATCTTTGAATTGATTATGTAATTGGCATGATACATTTACCTGACTAATAAATTGTTATATTTGACTTTATTCTGACTTACTCTGAAATTACTGACTCTAGTAGATTATAAATCCATAATCTCACAAGTCTACGCTCAGGTTAGTAACGGACTAAAGTACAGCTTAGGTGGAGCAGTGGGGCACACCAACAAGATAATTTAGAGCTCCAACTAACACATTGGCATTAGTTATGTATACTTAGACTGTGTAGGTTAATAATGTTTCAGAACCATTTCCGTCCAGAACAACATAGGGTTGTCAGACCAATCTGAATAGGGTGAGCCTCAACCTCTGATTATTGTAATATTCTAACTAAGTGTACGGGGGAAACCACGGCATGATTATATAACGTTACCATTAGAAAGGTTGGATTGGTCAGCTTGGTTCTATGGTAATGGTCATGACCTCTGGTTAGATATAGTCTTGCTTTAATTCAGTGTGTTCAGATCTATGGGGACTAAATAACATACTATTTGAAATAAGCAAGCATGGTGCGGCTTCTAAAAGTATTAGTCATTGCCTCTGTCTAATGACCAAGACTGACGAGTTTGTGTGTATGAGATCGTCAGATAAACGTTTACTTGGAATTAAACTACTTTGCCACACTGAAAAGACCGAACTCGCAAGAAACCTTCCCCATCCTGTGGGAAACCGCTGTTGGGCCGATTGGGTGGGCCTTACACATCCATTGCAACAAAACCACTCTCAACCTGTAGGAAAACATTTGGCCAATCTGTTCACCTTTATCTGGGTTTTTTTGGGGGCTGTTTTGTCATTGGTGGTGTAGAGTTTAGAGAAGTAAAGAAAGAAGTGGAAACAATTGTCACACACACACACACACACACACAAGAGTGGCCCTTATTTTTGGACTTTTGAAATCGTCTGCTCTCACCCATTTTAGAGAACATTTAGGGTGTGCTCGACAAAATTAAAATTCTGTCTTAACGACCATAACAGCATGTAATTAATAATTATACAATTAATTACTAATATACCATTAGTAAATGGTGAATTAGGTTAAAAACGAGAACACGGAACAGTGTTGTTAGTCTTAAAATGTTAAATTACAATGCTGCTGATGAGAACTGGGGCCGTATTCACAAAACATCTTAAGGCTAAAAGTAGCTCCTAACTTGCCGATTTAGGAGAAACTCTTAAAAATAATGGGCGTGGCAGTTCTAATTTTAAGAGTCCAAAATTTTAGCTCTAAGAGTATTACACACAGCATTTTAGCGCTAAAATTAGCTCCTAAATCTGTGAAACGTTAGGAGTAGTCTAAAGGATTCCTAAGTCACTAAGTCCAAATCACAAACAGTCCTAATCCATTTTAAAATAAAGGTTTTAAAATACAAATGTTGCCCAATTCAAATAAATATATTTTAATAAAAATGTCCCCGCTGTGCCGTGATGGAGGCTGTGGACTAACTTGGAATTAACTTGTACCATGGCCACAGGGGNNCGGGGGGACCAGAGGCAATATAATAATTTTATTTATTATTATTATTATTATTAATATTATAGTGTTGGTGGTATTAGTATTATTGCTGCTAACACTACTACTACTGCAATTATTATCATTCACCGTTTGTTGGCTGTTGTATGTATATTTGTTTGTCCTTTTTGTTTTGTATTTTGCACATGTATATAGTTTTAAATACTTTGTTTGAATCATAATATTAATAATAATAAAAAAAGTTTGTTTAGCTAGCTTAATGCAACAGGCCATGGTTTCCATGATTTCAGACCAGTAGCCCTCACCTCACTGGTGATGAAAACATTTGAGAAAATTGTGAGAGTGGAAATATCGAAGCACGTAGATGAGAAGTTAGATCCCTTTCAGTTTGCGTATAGGGCGGGGAGGGGTGTTGAAGATGCCGTAACTACTTGTGCATTTAGTAGCTCAACATTTGGAGACTCCAAAAACAAGGGCACGGCTAGTTTTTATTGATTTCTCATGCGCATTTAACACAATCAGGCCACATGTGTTAGCTGAAAAGCTTGTGAAACTATTTAATCTGGATTTTAATTTGGTAAAATTGATTGTCGATTTTTTATCAAACAGGACTCGGTGTGTGCGAGTCAATGGTTTGTTATCCTCCAAGTTCCAATCAAGGGTGTTTTCTTTCCCCTCTGCTTTTTATTTTATATATTAATGATTGCAGTAGCACGTTTGATAATAGGTATATACGGAAGTTTGCAGATGATACTGTTATTGTGAGCCTCCTAGCAAATGAGGAGACATCTCATGGACCTGTGGTGGAGGATTTTGTCTCTTGGTGTGTGAATTGTAGTCTAATTTTAAATATAGATAAGACCAAAGACATGATTATAGACTTTGGAAAGTCTGCCATTTCTGTCTCTCCTACTGTAATCCAGGGTAGGGATCTTAAGCTTGTGGATGAGTATAGATATCTAGGTACAGTGATTGACAATAAATTAAACTTTGATGCTAATACTGATGCCATCTGTAAAAATGTTCAAAAGCGTTTGTTTTTCTTAAGGAAAATGAATTATTTTAAAGTATGTAAAGTGTTAATGACACTGTTTTATCTGAGTTTTTTTGAATCTGTAATTTCCTACTGTGTCATTGTATGGTTTGATTGTATTAGCTTTTCCGGGAAAAACAGAATGACTAAGTTGATTAAGATTGCATCCAAGGTTATCGGAGCTCAACACAGATGTCACTTCATGATATTTTTAAAGAACACGTTGTTAAAAAAGCCAATGCGATAATTAATTGTCAATCTCATCCATTATATAAAGAGTTTGTTGTACTTCCATCAGGCAATAGATATAGAGCGATAGGGGGAGAACAAGAAGATTTAAGAACTCATTCATACCAACTGCTATTTCAATGTTAAATAACCTGTAATCTTGGGTAATATGCTGCTACTTGAATTGATGAATAGTGGAATCCCCCCATCTAACTCCCCCCCCTCCCCTCCCTTAATGAATGTTTATGTGTGAGACTATATAAATGTGATGTTGCCATCTGTGCAAATTAAATTTCCTAACGGATGAATAAACTGAACTGAACTGAACTGAACGGGTGTTATTAGTGTTACTATTGTTAAGTAAAGTGTTTTTTTTTTCGGATCTCCTGCATTGTGCGCTTACTACAGCCTGTACTGTAGTGACAACGCCGTACAGCTACAGTGTTACTACAGGCAAACAAATCAATCTCTACTGTGTCTTAAATCATTAGTGTGTCTCCATTTTACACATCTACAACAAATCCACCCTCAGCCTGTAAAGAGAAAACTTTTTGCAGTTCAGGAATTCAGCATTTGTCCCTTCTGCCAATCGAAAAGTTTTTGGTAGTCATTTTGGTCACAGTGGTTCTTTTCAGATGGGAATTTTGATTTGATCGCCTTCAACAAAACAGAAAATCATGAAGTCTTTGACTGAGTATATGGTATATGTTTCAGTATATGTAGATTGTGTAATATGTCATATTTCTGTTAACATCCGAGAACAAACATCTCATTGGCCATCTCTTCCCTTTGACCTAGAATTGTGGAGGCCGTTTTGTCATCGGTGGTGTGGAGTTTAGAGAAGTAAAATAAAGAGAAGTAGAAATGTTGGTCACTGTTTCACACAGAGCCTATGTACATGCATGCTTAGCCTTACGAAAATAAGTAGCCTATATTTCAAGTTAATTTTATAAAGTACATTTTAGTAAAGTTTAAGTTTATTTTCAGATATACTTGAAATATACTAATATGATTGTACTACTAGTAGGCCCAATACTTGTAAGTGTACTATTTTAATACTTTTTGGGACTAAATTGGTTAAATTTTTAATGTATAAAATAAACTTTTAAATGTACTTTAAGTGTAACAGCAGCAACCTTTGAGTACAAAACTTACAGCTAAGTTTTTTATTTTTTGCAACTACAAGTGAGCATCAACTTTGTATTCTACAAATAAAACTGATTTGGATGTGTATTACACAATCACAGATTATGTGAGTTAATGTCAAATACAAGGAGTACATGCATGCGATCGGTCATTTTTGGAAAAAAATGTAAATGTAAATGCTTTATATAAACAAATGATCGCCTTGCACGTGCTTCCGCCAAAACCGCACTTTCGTATTCTTAAAAAAGCTTACGCTATATGTCCTACGCCTTCCCTATTCTACTTACGGAATGAACGCAGTACCAGTTCAGTTTTTTTCCCGTAAGTAGAATAGGGAATGCGTAGGACATACAGCGTAAGCTTTTTAAAGAATACGAAAGTGCGGTTTTGGCGGAAGCACGTTCAAGGTGATCATTTGTGTTTATAAAGCATATACAGTTTTTCTGAAAATGACCGATCGTTTCGCTAGATAAGACCCTTATTCCTCGTCTGGTATCGTTTAAAGCCCTTTGAAGCTGCACTGAAACTGCAATTTTGACNTTGTAAGTGTACTATTTTAATACTTTTTGGGACTAAATTGGTTAAATTTTTAATGTATAAAATAAACTTTTAAATGTACTTTAAGTGTAACAGCAGCAACCTTTGAGTACAAAACTTACAGCTAAGTTTTTTATTTTTTGCAACTACAAGTGAGCATCAACTCAGTGGTTGTTTGTGCCATCTCGAAAACTTTGTATTCTACAAATAAAACTGATTTGGATGTGTATTACACAATCACAGATTATGTGAGTTAATGTCAAATACAAGGAGTACATGCATGCGATCGGTCATTTTTGGAAAAAAATGTAAATGTAAATGCTTTATATAAACAAATGATCGCCTTGCACGTGCTTCCGCCAAAACTGCACTTTCGTATTCTTAAAAAAGCTTACGCTATATGTCCTACGCCTTCCCTATTCTACTTACGGAATGAACGCAGTGCCGGGAAAAAAACTGAACTGGCACTGCGTTCATTCCGTTCATTTTCGGAAAAACTGTATATGCTTTATAAACACAAATGATCAATAAAGCATATACAGTTTTTCCGAAAATGACCGATCGTTTCGCTAGATAAGACCCTTATTCCTCGTCTGGTATCGTTTAAAGCCCTTTGAAGCTGCACTAAAACTGCAATTTTGACCTTCAACCGTTTGGAGGCCATTGAAGTCTACTATAAGGAGAATAATCCTGTTTTCATCAAAAACCTTAATTTCTTTTCAACTGAAGAAAGAAGGACATGGACATCTTGGATGATATGGGGGTGAGTAAATTATCAGGAAAATTTGATTTGAAGGTGAACTAATCCTTTAATGTCTTAAAATAGCTTAGAATGTAACTCTACACCCTTGCCTCTTTTAATATAAATGGATCTATGAATATGATAATTAGCCCCCCTCCACTCAGTCACGCAAGCTCAGACGAGATCCACTCGGTCAACTTACTGAGGTAAACACTGCACAATGGAATCGCTTTTTACAACGGTAATTAATATTAGTGTTTTGCTTGACTAAGTTATCAAAAAGCTAATAATGTGTTTGTCAAGGATTCTGACTGAGGGAGGACCCAGGCGCAGAATAAACAGTGATGGGATTTTATTAAAAAGACTATAGACAAGGCACAACAAGGAGATAGTGGTGTGAAACAGTTCAAACAGGGAGGATGAGCACTGAGACCAGTCTAAGGTAACAACAGACTTGAGGACAGCTTGGGAGGCAGCACCAGGCCGGATGATGGTGGGAAGGACCAGGCAGGAACACAAAGAACCCGAGGTTTGATGCATTCTCTCAGAAGTAGCTCCAGTCTTGGCTGCCAGGCAGTTAGAATCAGTGGCCAAGGAAACTCGGGACACAGGACAGGGCCCGAACCAACACAAGACACAGTTTAAAAAATATATATTCTAAAAATATCTGGAACTTAAAAACAAGAGGAATTAAAACAAGACTGCAATCTTTCAGGGAACTATAGAGAAAATAAATAAAAGATTAGTTAGCAACTAAATCAAAAACCAGACAATCTAAATAAAATAAGGCTTGGAAGAAAGAAATCAAAATAAATACTAGAACTAAAAACTCAGGAACAAAGAAAAACTAGAATTTATCAAAAAGGAAATAATCAGACAAGGAAAACTAAATAGCACTGACAGACAATATGTAAGGGAGCCGCACACACAATTAACGCAACAATCCAGCAATGAGGATAAGGTGAGCACAATTAGTGAAACAAGGACTACATGAGGACTACACAAGGGGGCGTGCTAACAACAAACAAGGAGGTAGAACAAAAGGAACACGGCAAACACAAACAAAGACATAGCCATGTGCTCAAGCACAATACAAACAAAGAAACATTAAACAAGGACAAAACAGTCTGTCAGGGCAGAATCTTGACAGTTTGGTAGCTCGAGTGGTAAGGTTGAGGAAGGGGTGATGCCAGTGCGAGTTATCAATGTGTCAGAAGATAATTGTGTTTTAAAGCAAAACATGAAGATTGGTACTTTTTTTTCCTGATGTGGAGGTAGGGGATAGTGTGTTGACCACCAAAGTGGATGAGCCAGTTTCCTTCTCTCCTTTGACTGTGGACTATTTAGTGTCACATTTTGGGTTGAAGGAACGGGGGTTTGATTCTAGCCAGATGCGGGCGATTGAGGAGTTACTACATCATAATGCGTCTGTATTCAGTAAAAGGGATACTGATCTGGGGAAAACTCACCTCGCTTTGCATAAGATAGATACTGGCTTTGCACACCCTGTTAAATTGCCCCCTCGTCAGGTCCCTTTGCACCTCCAGCAGGATGTTGCTGAGCAGATAAAAGAAATGAAAGATAATGGCATAATTCGTCCATCTTGTAGTCCATGGGCAGCCCCTGTTTTGGTTAGGAAAAAAGATGGTAGTCTTCGTTTTTGCATAAATTATCGTAAACTAAATAATGTTACAAAGAAGGATGCGTATCCTCTTCCTCGGATTGATGATGCTCTTGATAGTTTAACAAATTCCTGTTGGTTTTCAACTTTAGACTTAGCGAGTGGCTTAGACTTAAGACTGCATTCATTACTAGTCAGGGTTTATTTGAAATTAATGTTTTAAGATTTGGGTTATGTAACTCTCCAAGTACTTTTCAGCGTCTGATGGATGTTGTTTTGGCTGATCTGCAGCGGACCACTTGCTTAGTGTGATGACATAATTGTTTTTGGGCGAACATTCCCTAGTGAAAAAAAGTATGCTAAGTATACTTGCAGTCAGACTAATTATTACTATATTTCAAGTGTGTTAATGATTAGTTAACTTAAAGTGTGCTATTTTGAAACAACTAATTTTGTACTATGTATAAAAACACAACTTTAAGTATATTTAGTGTACTTATGTGTGCTAAACTGGAACAACTTCAAGTATACTTAGTACACTTTAAGTATATGCCTGTGTAGGGACTAATTACATGCTTGATTAGTGATATTAAAGTGTACTTAATTTGTGTTATAAGTACACTTTATTTGTTATAAGTACACTTTATTTGTGATTTAAGTACATTACAAATTAATTACGAGTGTCTTTCAAACACACAAGAAATATGAATATATTATTTCACAGGTAATAGTATAATGCTCAGTACTTTTGGCTTATTCCAAATACTAAAAATTACACTTTGCAGTCAATAACAATACACTTTGTTTTTACTTATACTTTGTATAATATAGTCAACATTTGAAGTGGCTCAAAACCTTTAATCAAAGTTGTCCTAAAACCTTCTTCTTAGGACAACTTTGCTGAACTTTTTTGATCCATTTCAAATGTTGACTACTGTACTTTGAATTACATAATCTCACACAGTACAGTTGTCACAGACACGTCAGGCTCCACTGTCCACCAATCACAGCGCACTCAATCACCAGAATACTAATCACCGCCACCTGCACCTCATCATTGCACTCATCACCAGCATCATAAAGAGCACACACACACAGCACTCCATGTCCGGTCTCGTTTACACATACTCCCGTAAATGCCTACCTCAAGGACTCCCTGCAACACACTTACCAGGATCCAGCGTGTCTCCTTCCCTCTGTGTCTCCTGTCTCCTGTGTGTGAGTGCTCTACCTGTCTCCAGCGATCTCCAACTCCAGCGTACTTGAAGACTTCCATACCTGCAAAGGATAAGGACAGTAACTATCTCCATTCTACTCATACATCCTTCTACGTTTACATCTCTGATTACTGCTCTATGCTCAACTAGTGTCAATAAACTCCCATTACCTGTGTACATCTGTGTCTGCCTCCTGTGTACCGTAACAACAGTATTATAATTGTGCTACTAATTAAATACCATTTAATGAATTACTTAGGTGACATTTTCCCAAAGTTGAATGCATTTGTTTTCAAGGCCATTAAAACAAATAAAATGTAACAAAATCACTGTTTTTCATTTAAAAAAAAAAAAATTATTGGACCAATGGTAACCCTCTATACACAAATACAAATTGCACATGATATTCCATTTTCTGATGATCTTCTCATTATTGTGTCTGATGGCCGCACACAGAGGCAGTGACCGCAGAAACTCGTGAAGAACAGCATCTGTGAACAGAATATACAAAAGATATAAGGTCAGACAGCATGTTCAACTTTTTATTCAAGTTTACAATAGTCTGTCTGAATCCTACATTGAGCCAATATTATTTTTGAACAGTACCTAAATGAGGATTAGCAGCAGGGAACTGTATCAGTATGGCATGTCGATATTGTTTTCGGGACATAGTCAAGCATAAAACAATTTATGAATTAATATCGTACAGAATACGGCCTAATTTGACCAATCATATGAGTGTTTTGGTGCTGCATACAAACATGTGCCATAAACTACCACACACAAACTCAAAAAGGAGATATCAAGCCGAAATCTAGCTCTCTGTTTGTTGAAGCAAAAAAAAAAAGTTTGTTAACTGGTAGACTACAACTTACCTCCAAATAGCAGGACTTTTCTCCGGTTCTTTCAGGATCAAATTTCTAGCCGTCTGTTGTCTCCATCAAGGTCTGTCTGCGATGTCACGTGATTGAACTGGTCAGAATTCCCAAGATTGAGCGATGTATAGAGGGTATGCATCGACGTCACTTTCCCGCCGAAAGCGCGCTCCCTCAGCTGGACTGAGTGGCAAAAGAACCTGCTGCGTGACTGGATTTAATCGGGGAAACTGCGAAAACGCGATTACACTAAAGGTTGGAATTGAATGTTTCTTACAACTTGTCAAATAAACCTAATCCATGGATATTGACATGCAGCCAGGAGTCGTGTTTCCTGACATTTATGTGCCTGATTTTCGACGGCGGGGAATACATAAAGCAAATCTGCCTGTGAATATTTTATATAACTACAATATAGGTAAGTTAGGTTTAAATCCGCATAATCACTTATATCAATGTTATATCGTCATATTGTCCAGCCCTAAAACATATAGCCTATAGTTTTATAGTATAGTTTTGGTCAGTGTTGTTTATTAAAAAACACCCAATTATGCAGAATATAAGATGGAAAATATTTAATTGATGAGTTGTCAACATAATATATAACAATACAATATATAGCCTACGGTATGATTTTACCTCAAAATCCAACAATTTGATACAAAATGATAACTGCAAATCCATGTTTCTCTGCCTGGGGGCGTATTACAGAAAATTTCTATCTAACGTCTTAACTTAAGATATAAGTAACTTTATGATTTGTGAAAAATCATAAAGTTACTTATCATATCTTAAGTTAAGACGTAAGATAGAAATTTTCTGTAATAATTTTTTCCTAACTGCCGATAAAATTAGATTATGTAAGATAGGATAAGAATCCTAAATCAAGTTAAGATTTGCTTGATTTAGGATTCTTATCCTATCTTACATAATCTAATTTTATCGGCAGTTAGGAAATCTTAAACTGCTCCATCGAGTTCGGTAATCAACTGTCAGGTCTGTTACCAAGCAACCAACTGCTTCTGAGGTAAACCTAAAATCAAAATGTAGAAGCAACGACGCGCTTTTAATTTCAGTGCGCGAGAGATTGAAATTTTGTCAAGCTCCGTTGAAAATAAAGCCTGTTTTATTCGGCAAGTTTTCACCTTCGCTCACTCACGAAGATAAGGAAAGAGAGTGGGCACAAGTTGCCGAAAATGTGTCTGCTGTGTCTGGCGTTTCTCGTAGTGCATCAAATGTCGCTGCTTTTCGTCTTGTATAATTAATAAATGTAACGGCATTTTCGAAAAAGGCTTTTGTACCGTGATTTTTTTTTACCGTTGGATTTCAAAAAGGTTTGAAGTTAGGACACCAGTGGGGTTGTCCTAAAGTTAAGACAGCTTTTAGGATTTTATGTCGAGTTAGGATGCTTCTGTAATACCCGTTTCCTATCCATAGTTAAGATAAGATAATGCACTTAAGAAATGTCATTCTGTAATAGCTTTTGTCCTAAATGAGGTCCTAACTTAAATTGCCATGGTTACCAAACAGATATGATTCTAAAGTTAAGATCTTTCTGTAATTTGCCCCCTGGTGAACATTGTTGGACTGGACATTTACCATGTGACATTTTATTTATGTATTTTTTCTGTTTTATGTTGCTTTACAGTTTTACACATTTATTCAGTAAATCAAAACGACGACTCCGGTGTCAAGACTGTTTATTGAGTGGATGTGTTTAGCTTGCTGGGTGCGAAGCCAGTACAATTACCAAAACATAAAAAAGTGTTTTGATTATTCTAAATGTATGTTTCTTTATTCTTTGTGTTCTATTTTTTTGCTTTTAATGTACAGGACTTTGGTCGGCCTGTGGCCGTTTTTAAATGTGCTTTAGAAATAAACACACACACACAAAAGCTGCTGTGTGGGAGGGTGTACAGCAAACAACCTAAAAAAACAGAACTAAGTATTTATAAGCTACTGAACCATAAAAGCCACCCTTGAAGGAGAAAAAAGTGGATACAGGCAATACGACATGAAGCATCAGCAGGAAGAATGCGTAAATTTTGGGATCCTGAAACTCAGTATTCCTCAGTATGCCTATGTGTGCAGTAAAAATTTGTCACTAGTAAGTCAAATATCCAAATGTCAATTTGATATATTATATTTCCTGTCGACGATTACGTTCCCCTCCAGTGGGCGTAGTTCACAGAGTAATATGCATGTTTCAATTGCCTGTATCTACTTTTGTGTCCTTAAAGGCTCGTTTTTGACACACAGTGTTTCTGTGACTGTACAAACCATGTGCATTTGTGGCAAAAGATGCGATTGGCTGTCTGTTAAGCCATAAAATCTAACACTGTAATTGGAATTTTAGTGAACTATACTGTATGCAAGAAATCACATCTTCTGATGGCCTTGTTGTCGATACTCTGAGGCTTTGAATGTTTTCCATGTGACGTGCACACCCACATGATTGGGTACTTAATTTTGCCATGCTGCTATAGCAGCATAGTGTAAGGATTGAGGAGCAAACATGAATAAAAAATGCTAAAAAACATAATGTCCATATAAAAATAAAAGACAGAAACACATACATGCTTCAAACTGAATTTAATTGCAGATAATTAGGAAAATGAACTTGTAAAGGACCGTCCAGGCTGATCAGTTAGTTATTAGTTATGATGTCTTTGATCCAGTCAGTGTAGCGACACACCTCAGCATAAACCCCAGGAAAGCCTGGCTGAGCACAGCTTTCGCCCCAGGAAACAACACCTTTTAGTTTACCGTTGCACACTACAGGGCCACCAGAATCCCCCTGAGAAGAAAATTGGAAAATGAAAAGGACAAATTTGTGTTTTAATAAAAATATAAAATCCATATAAAGAGGAAGACTAAGTGACATACCTGACACGAGTCTTTGCCTCCTTCCATGAATCCAGCGCAGAACATGTTTTTAGTTATTAATGTACCATATGCACCCTTACACTGCGTCTTTGAGAGTACAGGCAACTTCAAACACTGCAGGACAGAAGCAGGGCCATCTGGAAAAAGAATATGAACAACGCTACAACTTGTGATCTTTTACGTATTACTGAATGCATGTTTTTATGTCTGACAATATTATATTAAAGTTTAAGAAGATTTTCATTACTCAGCCATCTCACCTCCGGTTCTGCCCCATCCAGAAACTAAGCACTGCTCCCCTGCAGAAGAGCAGTTGGTTGTCAGACGGATTGGCTTTACAAACTTGTTGAAGATTGCAGGCTTTCTCAGCTTGATCAGCATTATATCATTGTTATGAGGCTGATCATTATATTTCGGGTAACGAAATACCTTCTCCACCCCGATCTGCTGCTCTGTGGCATCATTAACAGACTTTTTGTGCTTTCCCAGGTGGACAATGAGACGTGAAAATCTATTTGACAAGGAACACATATTTTACTAATGCAGTGTTTATCAGAATATTGACTACCTACACTGTAAACGATTTCCGTTGTTTTCACAGTATTATACTGTGTTCTCAACAGTTCCCTACTGTAGAATCTGAGTACAGCATATTACTGTAGATTTTGTCGTTTTCACAGCTTGTTACTGTATTCTTAACAGTTTCCAACTGTATAAGCTGTGTACAGTATGTTACTGTAGATTTTCAATGCATTCTGGGAAAATATTAGCCTACTGTATATCTAAATACAGTAGGCTACTAAATGACC
>RJVU01063416.1:2881459-2912801 GCA_003731715.1 Anabarilius grahami | reverse complement strand
GCACTTGGATGGGTTAAATGTAGAACACAAATTCCGAGTATGGGTCACCATACTTGGCCACATGTCACTTCACTTTCACTTTCACTTAAGCCGTGCTGACAGCATTTTTTTCCTGCAGCGGCGCTGGCAGACGGGCTGAACCATCGTGAGACGGGGGGGAAGAGTCGTCGCAATAAAGAAGACGCTTTTCTTTATGGCATGTGGTTTTAAGATGTAAGATGATATGTATTCACTAGTTATTGTTGTATACTGCTACTAATTAAGTATTTTAACTCTTCAATCTTTATTTTTATATTTCCAACATTTATTTTCCACTGGCACAATGTGTTAATGTGATTTTAGTGGTATGACTCTAATTGTATTTTGTTAATTGATGAAATTAATATGCTGGTAAATTTCTGTATTGAAGTTCAGAAATGTAAAATATGAAACCTAAATAAATTGTGTTATTGAATATTTAACAGTTAAATTAAAATAAATAAAAATTAACTGTGAAAATAACTACAGTAGTTTTAGGCATACTGTAAAATAAAGTACAGCATTATACTTAATGTTGTACTTTATTTTACAGTATGATTTTTACAGCAATTTTACTGTGGTATTAAATACAGCAACTACTGGATAATTGTTGCCAGTAAGTTACTGTTAATTTGACAATAAACATTTTACAGTGTACATATTAGGTCTGTAGATAGTCTCAAATGCATAGCCTTAGAGACTGGTTATGCCAAGAAAATTACAGATAATAAAAGTTCTGCATTAGTATGGTATGGTAAATGAATAAAAATGTGTTGATTATTTCTTGAAAATAGCCAGAAAAGAGTCACTTCATTGCAGTGGAGGAGAGAAGGACTGCTCACAGCTTTAGAGCACTTCTGCAAAGTTCAAGACCAGCATTCATGCTTTTAAGCGATTGTTTTAACACACCTACAGAACAGAACAACCAATAAGATCACAACAAATGATTCGGAAGTAACAATGAGCATGTGAGACGACAGTTCTTATTCAGTTTTCCATAGGCATAAAAAAATGAGTTGGAAGGAAGCATTGACTTATGACAGTATAAAGCTTACATAAAAACAGATGACCAGAATGCTGTTTTACATTTTGAGTGACACAAAACTTAATACTGTGAAGACTTTTTATTGTTTTTGTTTTATTGTACAGTATTGTAGTTTATTGTTTACTTAGGTTTGTTTATTGTTTACTTACTGCAGGTTTGAAAGACCTGGTCTCACACCCCACACCCGCTCTGACCGGATCACCACACAGCCATCAACACCCTCACCCCTCTCCCTCCCCCCTCCTGCTTCTCAACCTGCACTTCAGATCAGTGAGAGGGATGTATGCAGAGTCTTCAGGAAACAGAAGATAAGGAAAGCCAAAGGCCCAGACGGTGTTTCACCAGCCTGTCTCAAAGCCTGTGCTGCCCAGCTGTCATCCATCTTCACACTGATCTTCAACAGATCACTGGAGCTGTGTGAAGTCCCCTCCTGCTTTAAACACTCCACCATCATCCCTGTACCCAAGAAACCAAAAATCACAGGACTAAATGACTACAGACCTGTTGCTTTGACGTCTGTGGTCATGAAGTCATTTGAGAGACTGGTGCTGGCCTACCTGAAGGACATCAATGGACCCCTGCTGGACCCCCTGCAGTTTGCTTATCGTGCAAACAGGTCTGTGGATGATGCAGTCAATATGGGACTGCATTATATCCTACAACATCTGGACAAACCAGGAACTTATGCAAGGGTCCTGTTTGTGGACTTCAGTTCGGCTTTCAACACCATAATCCCGGATACCCTCCTGAATAAACTGTCCCAGCTCTCTGTACCCACCTCCATCTGTCAGTGGATCACCAGCTTCCTGACAGACAGGCAGCAGCTAGTGAGGCTGGGAAAACTCACATCCAGCACCCGCACCATCAGCACTGGAGCTCCTCAGGGTTGTGTGCTCTCCCCACTGCTCTTCTCCCTCTACACCAACGACTGCACCTCTAAAGACCCCTCTGTCAAGCTCCTGAAGTTCGCAGACGACACCACAGTCATCGGCCTTATCCGGGACGGAGACGAGTCTGCTTACAGACTGGAGGTTGAACAGCTGGCTGTCTGGTGCAGTCACAATAACCTGGAGCTCAACACGCTCAAGACAGTGGAGATGACAGTGGACTTTAGGAGAAACCCCCCTGCTCTCCCCCCACTCAGCATCATGAACAGCACTGTGACTGCGGTGGAGTCATTCAGGTTCCTGGGCACCACCATCTCTCAGGACCTGAAGTGGGGCATTCACATTGACTCCACTGCGAAAAAGGCTCAGCAGAGACTGTACTTCCTTCGCCAGCTGAGGAAGTTCAACCTGCCACAGGAGCTGCTGAAACAGTTTTACTCAGCTGTTATTGAGTCAGTTCTGTGCACTTCTATAACTGTTTGGTTTGGGTCAGCCAGCAAATTAGATATAAGAAGACTGCAACGGATTGTTAGGACAGCTGAAAGGATAATTGGTATGCACCTGCCCAACCTTCAGGACTTGTACAACGCTAGAGTGAAGAAACGGGCAGGTAACATCATCACAGACCCCTCTAACCCTGGACACAACCTGTTTGCACTTCTGCCCTCAGGCAGACGTTACAGATCTATGTGCACTAGAACATCTACGCATAAGAACAGTTTTTTCCCCAACGCTATCTCCAGCTTAAACAGCTAACATAGCAATTACCCATTTTAGTATTCACTTTCAGTACTTGAGAGAGAGTAAAAATTAGTGTAAATATATATATATATACTATTCACCCTGCTGTATATACAATACAAATCTGTATGTCTTCTGTTCCAGATGTATACCACATTAGTATTATTATTTATTTTATTTTACTTATTTATTATTTTCTTAGTTTACTTGTTTAAATGTTTCTGTTCTCATGTCATGTGTGTACCAAGAGCTTCTGTAGAAACCACAACAAATTCCTTGTGTGTTTGTGCACACTTGGCGAATAAAGCACATTCTGATTCTGATTCTTCTCTTCTTAAAGCTTCAATCAATACAAGAGGAAAAAATAAAATAAACTAACCAATATTCTCACTAAGTGATAAGAAAATGACAAGGCCATTAATAGCTAGCTTAAAGTAGTGATTAATGTTAGCGTCCGATATTAATGCTTACTAAACCAAGTCCTCTCAGATAACTGTTTGTCTAAAATACACCACTAACCAGGAACACAAGGGTCCACAGGAAAATAAGCCAAATCATGCAATTCGGTGATTAAACCAACAAAAATCATCACACTTTTGAAAAATTGTATAATCAGAGGCATTGCAGTGCCTGACTGTTACTCTTAATCATGTTAACATAAGGGTGTCCTAAGTTTGTCACCCATGGCTTTTCCATTTTTCCAATATAAAGTGTCAATAAAAAAGAAAATATGGGGCTCCTGTTTTAGTTAAAATCATTCCAGACAATTTATCTGAAATTGTGAGACTGAGATGTGAGCAAAATTTCAGTAGTCGGTACCAATACCAGTCAAATTTCACGATTCTCTGTACCAATTTCGGTACCATAGCAAAAACTGTTGTAACTATTTTGTTGTATTTTCTTAATTTAACTATTTAAAAATGTAATATATTAATAAATGTAATTAGTTTATTTTAATGCAATTAATGATTATAAGTAAATAATACATTAAAACATTAGCATGTAACCTTCAAATATTGTTCAGTTAAATAAACATTGCATTAATAAATTAACTGAAAAGTTATTAATAAAACGAAATCAGATTTTTTTTTGTCTCGTTCATTGTCAAACATCACAGTTCCAGTTCAGTCTCTCATTTTAATACAGTTGTCACTCTCGAAACTTTGAAGTGTGTGCTTTGCAGAATGAAAAATAAACCTTTATTCAAATTATGACTGGGCTAAATACAGAAAGCGAGCAAAGAGCGCTGCCTTTATAATCAATGAAGCTGATATCACTTTAGTTCAGCTGCAGCACAAGCTCACTGACTGAGTGAAAACTCCTGTTATAATCAAAAAATCTGTCTGTGTTGCACAATGAATCTCTTACTTTGTCATTATGCCGTTAGTTATAAATAAGAGATTGGCCGTTACATTCACGTGCGAAAAAAAAAAGTCTGTGATTGGCTACAATGCTACAAAAACACGTTGTAAACAGAACCGTTTAAGGGTCTTCACAGCGTGCTCACACAAATACACATTGGAGCATTTGAAAGCAGCGCCAGATTGACCTGATATTCAATACTATAGTAAAACCCAATAAGTTAACTCAACTCAAACCATTTGAGGAAACTAATTGCTTCAAACCATTTAAGTTTAAAAACTAATATATATGAGTATTGTGAACTTACATATAGAGTCATGTTCACTCATAATTTAGCGTTAATTTAATCATTAATTTAGAGTACAGCTAACTTAAACATTCTAAGTTAATTCAAATGATCTGGTTTGAGTTCAATTTTTAAATCTAAACAAGTCTACTCAACTATATAGGTACTCAAATGGTTTGAGGAAACTGATTGCGGCAAACGATTTAAGTTGGTTTAACTCAAATGAATAAACTTACACAAGACAAGGGAAAAACATTAGTTTTAAAGCAATGATGAAAGAAAAGGATGCAAATATTACCAAAATTTATTGAAAATCATATCAAAACAGGTTCTAACATAAAACAGAAGTGCGCAGTCCAGTCAAAATGCATCACATTAAAATACAGACTTGCACTTTCCCATGAAATATGTAATCTGCTTATTTTTTTAAATGCCAGCCAAATAACATTGAAACATTAAGACGTACACCTCCCATAAAATGTCAAGGCGTCCTAAACAAGGACATTTTAAAACAAAATCATTGTGCTGAAGTTCAAATAACATTAAAACAATTTCAACACAAACACTACCCAAACAAATCAATTATTCCATTAAGACTTTAACAGACTTCCCAAACAGGGACATTTTAAAACAAAATCATTGTGAAGTGAAGTGAAGTGAAGTGAAGTGACATGTGGCCAAGTATGGTGACCCATACTCGGAATTTGTGCTCTGCATTTAACCCATCCAAGTGCACACACACAGCAGTGAACACACACACCGTGAACACACACCCGGAGCAGTAGGCAGCCATTGCTGCGGCGCCCGGGGAGCAGTTGGGGGTACGGTGCCTTGCTCAAGGGTCTCACCTCAGTCGTGGTATTGAGGGTGGGGAGAGCGCTGGACATTCACTCCCCTCACCGACAATCCCTGCCGGACCTGAGACTCGAACCCATGACCTTTGGGTTACAAGCCCGACTCTCTATCCATTAGGCCACGACTGCCCCCATTGTGCTGAAGTTCAAATAACATTAAAACAATTTCATCAATTATGCCATCAAGACTTTAACAGACTTCCCAAACAGGGACATTTTAAAACAAAATCATTGTGCTGAAGTTCAAATAGCATTAAAAACTATTTCGTCACACACTTCTATTCTACATCAACAATTTCTTATTTAAAACTTTGACAAATTCAAAAACTGCTGTTTTAAATTCACAGAACAGCAAACTTACTTGCCTAATGGCACCAGAAATAGCTCCTTATTACTCAATCAGAAGTTCATTTTTAAGTGTAATCAACTTTGGCCTGGCCTTCCCGTCTTCAAGATTTAGCAGCACTTTCTGTATGAACTCAAAAAAAACAGTCAGCTTCTTCGGGTAACTGATGTGAAGGGCATACAGTAGCCCAAAAAGCAGCACCAGGGCACGAACCCAGGACTTGACAGACATTACCACCTCATCTTCAAGGACAATCAGTATACCCTGTGGTTTGTCGTCTTCCTCAACAGCAATAATGGCAACTGCTGCCTTTTGAGCCTGGTCAAGATCCTCTCTCTAAATTGATGGAAATAATCTTGTTAATGCATGTCTTTATATCAATAAAACAAACAGGCCCTAATCAGGGTAAACAATTACATTTTCATGTATGATAACTAAGGCTTGAAAAATAGACATGCAGTTCAATTGACTTGAATATTTAAGAAAATGTAATACATTACATAAAATTAATTAGAAAGATTTAATTTGGAATAATGCTAGTACTTTGAGGTGTATAAGCTAAATGTTATAGAACAAAAGAAAAGCAAAAAGATACACAACAGGCTATAGAGTGTATGCATCGACGTCACTTTCCCACCGGAACGCGCTCCCAGACCTGCCAACCTTGGAAAATTTGAGTACCAGTATGACGGGATGGGACACAGGTTTTTTTTTTTTTTTTTTACATTTTTGAGAATACAATACACAAAGCACACACCCATCTTCGTTAATCTAATTTTGACTGTAAAAGTTTTTTAATTTGACACAATTTTACCCTTTAAGACAACCTGAATGCTCATTTTCGTTTTTAAATCAAACTTTGTTGCAATATAGTATGTCAGTGTTGTCAAAAGTACCGACTTCGGTACCTATCGGTACTGAAATGTTAAAAATGTGACGCTTTGAGCGCTGTTGAGCGGATTCGTAAACATCTCTGATTGGCCATTGTGTTGACGCGCTCATCGGATATGCCTGTGATTGGCTACAATGATCAACGCATGGGAGCATTTGAAAGCACACGGAAGTGTTTGAATTTGAAAGCGTTTTGAAAGTGGGAGCGCGAGCGATTGAAAGCAGGTGTCTAACAGTGGACCGATCCGCGATAGACGCCTGCTTTCAAACGCTCCCGTGTGTATCTGTGCAAGCGCTTAGTGAAGAGATTTATTGATGACTATTTACAACGTTTTTACAGCGTTGATCATTGAAGCCAATCACAGACATATCCGATGAGCCGTGAAAACAACGGCCAATCAGAGATGTTTACGAATCCACTCAACAGCGCTCAAAGCGTTACATTTTTTTAATTTCAGTATTTTAAACACTAGTATGTCATACCTTGTGTGTCTTGAAAACATCAGCAGGGTCTTCTAAATTTAAACAGATAAATTGGTAGACCTGCCAGAACAGTAGTTCGTCTGACATCAATGTCATTCTTGTCCTTAAAAGGCAAAAAAAAAATGTTTTTGATTCACAATCAAACAACATTTATTAATGTATTCTTTTCATGAACTTTGATAAGACTTTCAAGAATTGCAAACTTTATTATTAGTATTAGTAATTGTGTGACTTCCTTAACCTGTATAACAGGGAAATCTTTTGGGCAAATTAAGGATGGGTTTTAATTTTTTTAAATAATTCATCCAAACTAAAATTTCTCAGCTTTTTTACTTCACCCAAAAATGTAATTTTTGTCATTAATTACTCACCCTCATGTCGTCCCAAATCCATAAGACCTTAATTTGTCCTCAGGACACAAATTAAGATATTTTTGATGAAATCCAAGGGTATCTCATCCACACATAGGCAGCAATGTCACTGCATTTTTTGAGGTCCAGAAGGGTATTCGTTAAAACATTTAAAGCAGACTGCAGTTGTTTAATCTTAATGTTATAAAGCAACAAGAACACTATTTATGCACAAAAACCAAAAAATAATCACTTTTTTCAACAAAATATCTGCAAGCTCTGGTCATGCGAGCAGCACGAGGCATGCATGTGATGCTGATGCAGGATCCGGCCACACGGACGTAAACAGCTCTGCAACGCACATAATGTAGCAGAATAACAGGCCAGACAAATTAGTTGAGTAAAGTTTTTTTTTTTTTTTTTTTTTTTTCACACAAAAAGTAATTCTCATTGCTTCATAACATTAAGGTTAAACCACTGCAGTCACGCAGATGGTTTTAACAATGACTTTAGTACTATTCTGGACCTCAAAAGATGCAGTGACATTGTTAGTTATCTGTGGATCAGACACCCTGATGACCGTACACCCAGGGGCACAGAAATAAAAATCCCATGTGTGGGACCATACCACTCTAAAGGTTAATTTGTGTTCTGAGGACAAACAAAGGTCTTAGGTGTGGAATGACATGAGGGTGAGTACTTGATGACAAATTTCATTTATGGGTGAACTAACCCTTTAATTGGTATTTCTCTGAAGCAAGTGTCACTCTAAATGATGAACAAACAAATGACTTACTCTGCCAATCAGCCTGAAAAAAAATAAATAAATAGTGGCACTCAATATTAAATAAAACATGACATTCTAATCCAGTGTTTACAATATGGTGTGTGAGAACCAAATCAGTTCAATGTTAGTTGATGTTTGTAAATTGTCATTAATTACTCACCCTCATGTCATTCCAAACCTGTAAGACTTTCTTCATTTTTGGGATACAGTTAAAGACACTTTTAATGAAATCCGAGAGCTTTCTGTCCCTCCACTGACAGCTTACACAACTAGAACTTTCAAGGTCTAGAAAGGTAGGAAAGACTTAAGTAATTCATGTGCTTTGAGTCGCATGGGTTTACTACCTTTCTAAACCTTGAAAGTGGTAGTTGTGTAGGCTGTCAATAGAGGGATCTTCAATTATGATATGAAGATGAATAAAAGTCTTCCTGTTCGGAATGACATGAGGGTGAGTAATGATAATTTTCATTCTTGAGTTGACCCTTTAACATTTGTGTTGCATGGACTACTTTTACACCAATCATCTCATCCTGTACAGCTCTTCAATAAGTTAAAGTCTACTTACTTGTTCATCACAGTCTTTTAGTATTGCAGCCATCTTGTTGCCACTGACACCACCCTTTGCTGCCTTAGCTCTGAAAAGATCCAGAAGCTGTGGAGTATGTTTATCCAGGGAGGAGTAAAATGTCTGGAGCAGATTTCGATTTGTGATTCTATGAAACTCTGCAAGTACCTGCAACAATAGAAAAAATAAAAAAATAATCACATGAAAAGACTGTTCCAAATCATCATAATTTACTCACCTTGGTTTACAACCTAAATGAAATAAGTATGAAATATTTTGGGTGAACTAATCTTTTACACGGCATTAAAACAAAATTTCAACATACAAAAACCTTAATGGGTTAGTTCACCCTAAAATAAAAATGTCTGTCATTACTCACTCACCCTCATGCCGTTTCACACCCCCAAGACCTTCGTTAGTCTTCGGAACAAAAAATTAAGATATTTTAGATGAAGTCCGATGGCTCCATAAGACCTTCATAGGGAGCAGTGACTTTTTCCTCTCAAGATCCATAAAGATACTAAAAACATTTAAATCAGTTCATGTGAGTACAGTAGCTCAATACTAAAGTGAAGAGAATATTTTGTGTGCAAAAAACAAAACAAAAACGACTTATGAATCAGTGTATCGAATCTGCCGTTCGAAAGCTCCAAAGTCACGCAATTTGCTTTGATACACTGATTCATAACGTTCTGAAGCTTCATGAAGCAGCGTTTTGAAATCGGCCATCTACTGTACTCACATTAACCGATTTAGATGTTTTTAGTACCTTTATGGATCTTGAGAGAGGAAATGTCATAGCACCCTATGCAGGCCTCATGGCACCATTAGATTTAAACTAAAATATCTTAATTTGTGTTCCGAAGATTTACGAAGGTCTTACGGGTTTGGAACAACATGAGGGTGACTGGTTAATGACCATTTTCATTTGGGGGTGATCTAACCCTTTAAGATACCAACAATTTCTCTTTGAGAAGTAAACAAACAATTTATTAAAGCAACACTTACCTGGGCTTCGCAAAACAAAGCTGGCCATCTTGACATCATTTCCTTAACTGATGGACTGGACTGCACAATTTCATTTCGTCTCAGCGCAAATGTTTGTTGCATGTGTCGATTCATCATCATGACATCTTGGTCCTTCTTTTTAAGTTCATCCACCATTTTTAGACGTAAATCTTCCAAAGAACGTTCATCTGACCCATGAGGAAAGTTAGGGAGGAAGTTGACTTCTGCTCGTCTAGGACGTTTAATATTTGCACGACTATGTTCTGCATGTGGATTGCTCCTGCTTCTTTTATACCCATTGATTGCAACTTCTTGCATTCCTGATCGCCGAAGTTTGCTTCTATAGTTACCCATTTTGAACTTCAAGGACACTTTCCAGCCATCAAATCCGGTTCTTGAGCCATTTTCCTTCAAACAGGGGTGTTTCTTCACCAGGGCTTCAGCTGCTTTGGCAAAGTCATTATCACTTGGGTATGCTTTGAAGCTGTAAATTTTATCAATCATTCTCTCAAGTATGTTATGTTTTTGATCCCTTGTCAATTTACGGTGCTTTCCTTCTTTAACATACTCAGAATTGCCCTCTTTCAAGGCAAGCTCGACATCATAAGAAAATGTTGGCGGATCAAATACATCAGGCCAAATGCTTGTGTGTTTAGATGACGTGTCTAGAGCCAACGCTGTCTCTTCTGTGTCAGTAGAATGGACATCTAGCTCAAGTGTTTTGATGAGCTTCACAGTTGCTTTGGAGGGAAGTTCATCAATGTTCTCGAGATCACATAATGCATTTCCGAAATCAGGATCTTCAAACTGTAGCCTAAAGTCATAAGTCACATTGAGGTTTGTTTTTAGCTGCAACAAAAGGTCACTGACTGTCTCCGGGCGAGATGGCAAAACAATTTTACGGGTACTTGTAGGATCTATTATCACCCTCAGCTTTAAAGTGCTATCTGAGATATCTGAGATGATTCTGGATATAAATGCCTGTGCATCTTCTGGCAATGTGGCTACTAAGACAGATTTCATGTTTGTTGTTTGAATTTCAGGCTTAAAAAAGGTGGGAGAGGAAAGATAGTGAGCCATCAGCTTTTGATGTCGTTCGGAAAGCATTTTCAAGATGTTTTTGAAGTTGTGCGCATCATGCACAATCTTCTTAAAAACTTTGTGCTTCCCTTCAAATCTCATGGTCCAGAGATGTACCAAAGGACCAAAGCACTTAACAAGGTGAGGATAGTGCTCAACGAAATGGTGTTTAGGGCGAAGCACAAAGTTAGGGAACACTTCCTTTAGAAGTAGTCTGTGATCAACAATCTTGGACGCAAAGTATTGTAGTGTCTCATCATCAAATGAATGACAGTGTGACAAGTCAACTACATCTTTTAAATCCATCAAGATTTCCCAACATTTTTCACCTTCTGGGACAGCGTGTCCAATTAGAACAGGCAATAATCTTAGCAAGGTGTGGTTCTCGTGACCGTTTCCACCTATAGTGCCCCGAACTGAAAAATTTTTGGGTATTGGATGTGGACGGTCAGTCTTGTCAGAATGTTCATAAGGGAAGGACACAATTGCCTTATTGAGATCATCCAAAGAAAAATATTTCTTTGAAATCAAAACTTTTAGGCAAAGTGCAATTTCAACCGGAACAATTCCTTCAAGCAAATCATGTAATATATCGGGTGGAAATCCTGTGATGGGATGGAAATAAGCAAGGCAATCAGACAGGGCACAAGAACTCTTTACCCCATAATCAACAGGATCTCCATCCAATTGAAGTGCTTGGACTAAAGTATCATGGTTGTCTCTTGTCCTTAACTCACAGTTACCAGTGGTCACTTCTGTCGTCTGCATGTCTGTCTTGGAACTGAGGCAAAATCTGCAAACATGCGAGGAATTGAAACTCTCTTTAAAGCCAGCCAAGCCATGTGCAGCAAGGTTGTCTGCCACTACAGCAAAAACTGAACCCCTTACAGAGTCACCAAGAGACTCAATGTAAACACCTTCCACTTCAAGAGTCTTAAGGTCATTTAGTAAGGGTTCAAGAATCCTAGAATAGCCAAAATGTCTCAGGTCATTGGAATTGCATAAGAGAGCAAGTTGTACGGTGTGAAGTGCAGAGCGAAACTTAGATGGAATGTTAGCTAATGTCCAATACACTGCACACACTTTGTGAATTTTACGAGAAGTACCCAGAGGATTTGAAACCTCAAAATCATCAATGTAAAGTATGAGAGCAAACTTTAGTTTGTCGTCAGTGAAGAGGGGATTTTCTTTACAATAAGTGCCATCCCAAAAAGATGCATAACATCCATCTTGTGAAGGAGAAGTCTCCTGTAATTTTTCAAGTACATCGGTTTTTTTCAACATCTCCTGCAAACTGGAGAGAATTGGCACATACACGCATGTGCGATTTGATTCAATGAAGTACTCAACAGGCTTCACAAATGGAAATTTGTGCTCAATGTACGTCTTCCTCCTTTTAGCAGTAGACAGAATTGCATGTTTAGTCGTGGATTTGTGAAGTACGTTATTCTCTGACACTGCCTCAACAATTTCATCAACAACTGATTCAGGGACGCAGCACTGGTTTTCAGTAAGTACTTTACTCACAGCAACTTTGATCAAGGGCTGCGACGAATGAAAAAGCTGATCTAATTGTTCAACAATTTCTTGAACATCTCTTTCGGAGACATGTAATACTGTTTGCAATTTCAGGAAAAAAGCTGCCAAATTGTGTTGAAGCTTGCCAAATAACTGACTAGTGTCTAATGCAGTTGGCTCATGGACAGAATTACTTTCAGATACCTCAACTTCAGATCCACTGTTCTGCTGCTCAGAAACTTCACATCTTACCATTATGTCATTATATTCCAAACATTATATTCCTCCATTTGTGTGAATTGAAGGTCGAGTAATTATTTGTTTGAAAATTACAATTTCTATACGGACAAGTCACCGTTTCAAATTTTTTCAAATGACTTTGCAGGTGACAGAACATGTCCTGTTCTACAAACGGCTGCTTTAATGTGCACAAAGGACAGTGAAATTCTCTAGACTTTTCACAGCCATGTGTCTCTTGCTTCTCAGGGTGAAACCTAGTCAAGTGTATCTTTAGGGAATTGTATGATTTGAATTTACACATGCAACCTTCATACAGACATGGTTTTGGACATATTGTTGAATGTACAAAATGGTCAAGTCTGTAATGTTTTAACAGACTTTGTCTGACAGAGCAGACAAATGGGCACAGCTTGCATTTCAAGAGCATCACAGTGATCTTGTTGAGAAATTTACATTTGAAAACGTGACAAGCACACAGCTTTGTCAGCCATTTTCACCTCATTAACAGCAATTACATGATTTCCTGACTTTTTTTTCCTGAAGTTACCCATTTTAAATTCAAGGGGGAATTCGAGGAAATATTTATACCTTTCTCTTTAAATTGTCACATTAATGATGGTTGTTGTGAAAGATGGTCAGTCAGTCTCCTCACTGTCAAATATATATATAAAAAAAACTGCACAGGTCTTTCTTTGCTGAACTGTGGGGGAAAAAAACAAAAAAAAAACAAATTAATCTTCCAATGACAAAACTGTGGTTTACTCACAGCATAAATGCTAGAATATTTGCCAGTTTGTATTGCCTTTTTTAGTTTTTGCCCCGTGAATGAAAGTCTTCAGTCTTATCCAAACTGTGGAGAGATAAAAACAAGGGGGGAAAAATTTTTCCACTGACAACTGTAGTTTACACACAGCATAATAAAAGGAATAAGTCAGCTTGTAGTGCCTTTTTTAGGTTTTGCCACATCAAGGACAGTCGATTAAGGATATCAGTCTCCTCACTGATGGTCGTTGTAAAAGATGATCAGTCAGCCTCCTCCTCGCTGTCAAATTCTAAAAACTGCACAGGTTTTTCNGTCGCCCGCCGATGACGTCACGTTCTCTCTCTCATTGGTTGGATACAGTGGTGCTTCACGAACACAAAATACAGAGGATTCCCATCACGTCAACGACGTAGCGTCTATAGTTCCCACGAAAGGGAACAAATATGATCATACACTGACAAAACTGTATTTTACTCACAGCATAAATGCTAGAATATATCCCAGAAAGCAATGACATGTGGGGCCCAGATGGGTTAACTACGGGTTCCATGGGTACTGTGTGGGCATGGGCTTTGGCTGGGTGAAATCAGCGGGTCCCATGTAGGTTTTGTAGTACGAGTCCCACATAGGAAGCCCATATGAGCTGATTACATGGGCCCCATAAGGGACAGGCATGGGCCAAGTGGGCATGGGTTTGATCTGGGAACACATATATGGGCCTTGCATGGCACATTTATGGGCCAAGTGGGCATGGGTTTGAACTGGGAATCCACATATATGGGTCTTGCATGACATATTTATGGGCCAAGTGGGCATGGGTTTGATCTGGGAACACATATATGGGTCTTGAATGGCATATTTATGGGTCAAGTGGGCATGGGTTTGAACTGGGAATGCACATATGGGTCCTGCATAGAATTTTTATGGGTCAAGTGGGCATGGGTTTGAACTGGGAAAACATATATAGGTCTTGCATGATATATTTATGGGCCAAGTTGGCATGGGTTTGAACTGGGAACACATATATGGGTCTTGCATGACATATTCATGGGCCAAGTGGCCATGGGTTTGGGTGATTGGTTCAGGTCCAGCAATATTATGTAATGCTCATCTACAAACAAGCATCAAAAATAAAATAAAATAAGCTTAACTTAGGATATCAAGGGGAGCCTTATCATTCAAGCTCCTCTTGGCAAAGCAAAATCTGCTCGTCACAACATGGCAGACAGAGCATCATTCTGCTTGCTTCGATGCTGGACAGGACAAGAGGAAAAAAGAAAAAAAAGGACTTGCAGGAGGCCTCATCATCAATCTGTCTGCCACTTCTGTGTTGTTAGATGTCCTTGGACGAAGGAGTAGCATGTGTTTCTATCAAGGTGTAGCTCATACACCAACAATGACTGATGTGTTGGCTGTAAAAGGTACAGTAGATCTGTTTGGTTAGGCTATCTGAAGATCTTCAGGATGCATTGACAAATACATTGTTTATGGTTTAAGACGGTAAAGGGAGGGGCTGAGGTAGTTAAAGAAGTAGGCCTGTAAGGACAGAGGCCCTTTCAATTTAAGTAAAAGAATAAAGCTGCAGAAAGCCTTCCGACAGTGCATGGAGCATTCACATAAACACTTTTATTGGTGCAGTGACCCAGATTGGGACAGATTTATGGGGATAAGTGTAAAGGAGACAGCATTGCTACTGCTGGCATTTGAATATTTACAATATTTATATTGTATGAATATTTTGCTAACTTAACATAAGTTGCTTATAAATAGTTGCCTGTAGAATGTTGGGTAAATCCCTCCCTGATGCCTCATAGGACCCATTTTGCTACCCAATTGGCTTTTGGTCAGTTTGCACATCCATCTACCACGCCGGATACCCAGATTCAATACCCGCTTGGGGAGTGGTTTCTGGTATCAGAGGTGGAAGTCATTAATTACATATACTCAGATTACTGTAATTAAGTAGTTTTTTGGGGTACTTGTACTTTTATGAGTAGATTTTCAAGCCTGTACTTTTACTTGTAATATTCATTAATCCATGTAATCTACTAAATTACTTTTAAAATCAAAGTTGAGTACTGAGTACAATTTTAATTCATATCCAAACCTTTTATCTGCATTTTTGTAGCCAGTAAGGTGATTTGATAGCAAACAAGCCGATGAAATTTTTTATTTTTTTTTTACAAACTGTACTTTTACTTGAGTATTTCTCTAACACTGGTACTTTTACTCGTAATTGAGTAATATTTTAGCAATGCACTTAATTGTACTTGACTACAGATTTTCAGTACTCTCCACCACTGCCTGTTATGCACAACAACACCTAATTAGGCTCATTCATAATGAAGCCAGCGAAGCAGTTAAGTCGTTTGTTAATTCTCTCACATATCCTTTAATTTACGAATTTTACTGTATTAAATTGTTATTTGGTCAGGCAGTTCGGACATCTCTGGGGCCTGTATGCAAAGGCCGTGTTTCGCGCTCAAAACGTTAACAGTCCATTCGGAATCGGAAAGCAAGCTGGCTGTGACTTGGAGGTGAAGTGCATATTTCTTCCGACCAACGCCGAATTTCCATAAAATTAAGGTAAGTTGAAATATTATGTTGCCATAAAAATAACACTGCAGATTGTACAGTAGTCTGTATTTTTGGTTTGTGCTGTTTAATCTGATGTAGAATCTAACCAAAAGGAAAAACTGCGGGTTTGGTTTAGCTATATGATCTCCGCTGGTGTTGAACATCTGACAGCGCTTCGCATTTAACTGGCAGCTGTCGTGTCTGTGATTCGACTGGAAGTTATGTGATATGACATGATATATTCATGGAAAACTGTTTATAATGTCGCTCAAATCTGGTGTGCATTTGAGGCTAAATTTCAACATGTAATGGAAAAAGGGTTATAGGTTGGCATAAAACTCCATGGTAAATGTCACCCTAGGGGTAACATTTTAGCTTACCACATGTGGAAATGTGTTACTTGAATGAATGATTTGAAGAGTTGCAAGTTGGAGCAAAAAAGAACCTTGCTAAATTGACTTATGCTCCCTTGTTTTTAGGTGCACTGAAGAGTAACGCTATAACTCAGAATGTGAACCGAAAGGATGTGGAAATGGCACTGGGGAAATGGTTCACAGGCGCACGTGACCGTGGCGGGGAGAGGGCTGCAAGAGCCCTAAGAGAAAAAAGAACATCGACAACACAAACGCCATGACTGTTTTGGATGTATTTTTTGGAGAGATGTTTTGTTTTCTTTTTTTCAGACATTTTTTAAAAATATATATTTTTTATTTATTTACCGGTACGTTGTAAAATTTAAATTGTTAAAGATTATGTTTGTTGTTCAATGTATTATATAATGAGTGTATTTTGTACTGTATTTTTGGAGGTTTTTTTTCAGAGATTTTTTTAAAATATATTTTTTAGTTTACCGTATGTTGTGACATTGTTTTTTAAAGATAATTTTTGTTGTTCAATTTAATATATTTCTTGCAGTTCAAAGCATCAAGTGTCTTGTATTTATCTTGTACTTACATTCATTCTTCATTTTTAATTTTTCTTAGATTGTTTCCTTAAATGAATGGTTGGGCTTACCTTGCATGAATTGCCCAGTTAGGACCAACATAAGATCCTTACAGAGCCCACTTTAAGCCCATATGGGCATTCACGGTTGAATCCTGGTGCAAGCCCACTATAAACCCCTTTAGGCAGGTGGGGCCCAAATGGGTCTGACACAAATTGCCCGGTTAAGACCCACATAAGACCCTTACAGATCCCACTTAAAACCCACCTGGGCATCCATGGCTGGCCCCCATGTGGATCCCGGGTGCAAACCCACTTTAAACCCCTTTGGGCAGGTGGGGCCCAAATGGGTCTGTCATGAATTGCCCGGTTAAGACCCACATAAGACCCTTACAGATCCCCCTTAAAAACCACCTGGGCATCCACGGCTGGCCCCCATGTGGATCCCGGGTGCAAGCCCACTTTAAACCCCTTTGGGCAGGTGGGGCCCAAATGGGTTTGGCATGAATTGCCCAGTTAGGACCCACATAAGACTCTTACAGATCCCATTTAAAGCCCATCTGTGTAGCCATGTTGCAAAGCCCACTTTGGACCCCTTTGGGCAGGTGGGGCCCAAATGGGTCTGACATGAATTGCCCAATTAAGACCCATGCAGTACCCTTACAGGTCCCACTTTTAGTACGTCTGGGCTTCCACGGCTTGCCACAATGTGGATCCCGGGTGCAAGCCCATAATGGGGCCCACATTTGCCGCCCATGAAGCCCTCATCTGGGCCCCACATGTCATTGCTGGCTGGGATGCCAGCTTGAATGACCTTTTTCTTTAGTTTNCGCCGTAAAAACGGCGATTGGGGGGCTCTTTTAGAGCGGCGAGGGCCGCGGGAGGCTCGAGAGAGCGGTTAAAACCGCTGGAAAATGCTCTTTAGAGCGGTTACAGAGAACCGCGGGGAAGCTGCTCTAAGGCGCGCCGGATGGCGGCAGGAGACGGGCTGAGAACGCGGCCGGAAGCGGGAAGCGGAAGGCGGCGTCTCGTGGACGGCGCTCGAGGCGGCGGTCGACGAGGGCGCGGTCGCTGGCTCGAACCGGCGGCTCAGCTGGGTCCGCTGCAAGGGCCTCTTCGACGGCGGCGAGCTTCTTCCTCGGCGCGAGCTTCTTTTCCAGGCGGCGGCGGCTTCAGCGGGGATCAGCGAAGAGAAGTAGTGTCGTCGCTGAAGGAGAAAGGACTGATGGTCTATGGCGAAATGCCCGCTTATATAGGGCTTAATCCCGCCCCTTTCGGCGGGAAGGTTCGCGCGCTTTGTCGCCATAGGTCACGCAGCTATGCCGCGCCGTCATTGGTTCAACGACTTGTCTATGAGTGAACCAATGACGATGCAGTTACATTGCGTTATTGAAAAGGCTTCAGTAACGGGGAAAAAGGGAGACTTTTCCCCATACGCAGTATGAGTGAAGTATCGAAAGGGAACTGTAGTTTACTCACAACATAAAAGGAATAAGTCAGCTTGTAGTAGGCTACCTTTTTATTTAGTTTTTACCACATCAAGAACAGATGATTGAGGATATCAGTCTCCTCACTGATGGTCGTTGTGAAAGATGGTCAGTCAGTCTCCTTGCTGTCAAATTTAATAAACTCCACAGGTTTGTCTTTGCTGAACTGTTTATAAAAAAATAAAAAAAAGATGGAAAACAAATTTAATAAATCTTCCACTGACAAAACTGTGTGGTTTACTCACAGCATATATGCTAGAATATATGCCAGCTTGAATTACCTTTTTCTTTAGTTTTTGGAGTCCATGGAGTCAGTCTTCTCCAAACTGTGAAAAAAAAAATCCACCGACAAAACTGTAGTTTACTCACAGCATAATAAAAGGAATAAGTCAGCTTGAAGTGCCTTTTATGTAGTTTTTGCCGTGACAGTTGATTTGGAGTATATCCTTCTCACTGATAATGATCAAAAAATGCGCGGGACACGTTTGTCAATGCCAAAATGTGAGAAACATTTCAACTAAAACTGTGGTTTACTCAGCATAATAAATACTGGAACATAAGTTTTTTCCGTGTGAATATCGGATGATAATGTAACGTTAGTCTCCTTAGGAATATCAAAACTGCGCGTGACACGTTTGGCTACGCCAAAATGTGAGAACACACTAAAATATTGAATTTCTACCGACAAAACTGTAGTTTAATAAAAGCACAATAAATAGAAAAATATGTCAGCTTGTATTAACCTGCCTGTCTTGTGAATGACGGTCGCTGGAGAATATTCAGTCTCCTGACGGATAAATTTGCGCGGGACACTCGTCTCCATGCCAAAATGTGATAAAACAAACAAATATAAATTACTTTTCTACTTGTCTAAAAACAGTCGTGTACGCACATCACGTGAACTACTGCCGCTGTTAAATAAAAAAATATATCTCGAGTAAAGTTAAATTATCTATGACATGACACAAATTCAGTTACCTTAACTAGTCGATCTTCTCAAAATGAAGAGTCACGACAATACAAAACTTTGATGTTCGTTATGATCGTTAGAAAGCTTAAAAGTGCTCTAAAGATCATTAAATTAAGCAGTTTAACATTACCTGTTAATCAAGGCCGCCATCCTGTTTCTGAAATGGTCTTCGTCGATTTGAGGGATGGACAGATGCCTGTCTCCGTCAATGGTGGGGGGGATGGGCAGATTAAACCTGTTGATAAATTTGCGCGGGACACGCGTGTCTATGCCAAAATGTGGAAAACAAATATTACTTTTCTACTAAAAACTACACACACATAATATCACATAAACCGCAGCTGATAAATAAAAATATATATCTCGAGTAAAGTTAAATGTAATGTCGCATTACTTTATCTTATGACGTGACACAATTTCCGTTACCTTAACAAGTCGATCTTCTCAAAATGAAGAGTCACAACAATACAAAACGTTACCCCACAATGATCGTTAGAAAGCTTAAAATTGCTGTAAAGAGAATTAAATGAAGCAGTGTGCCGTGCTTAACGTTACCTGTTAATCATGAACGCCATCCTGTTTCTGAGGTTGTCTTGTCTTCGTCAGTTGTGTGGGATAGGCAGATTACGCCTGTTTAAATTCGCGGGCTTTTCCGGTGCGTAAAAATTATTTAAATCTAGGCTTAGAATGAAGCTGAAATCTTCAAATTTATTTATTTAGGTGTTTATTTCATTAGCTATGAAAAATATAAAAGTAATTGCCTTATACAAAAGTAATTTCTTGAAAAATATAATTTAAAAGAAATTAGAAACAAGTGTGGTTTCTAATTTACTTTTAAATATTTTTTTTTATTTTCAACCTTAAAAAAAACAACAAAAAACTATATTTAATTAATTAAATTCAACTTTAATCTTTGAGCTAATATAACAATAGCTTATTAATTACTTAATCAGTTTAAGTTCTGCTTAATGCATTGCAGTTTTTGAGTTCACATCACATTTTATATTAAGTGAAATTAACTTTTTTTACAAAATAAGTTAAATGAACTCATTTCATTTAGTGACTTCCAGTGTTAGGTTTTACAGTGTACCGGTACTGCAGAAAGACTGGTACTGTTGCGTTTTTAAAATGTAAGTATTGACTTTCTTGTGACAACCCTACAGTAACATATTAGCTAAAAGATGTGCTTGAATTGTATAAAAAGCACTTGAAAAAAAACCATAATTCGTACAGAATGAAGTACACCTTACAGCTACAATTTTATCATAGTCATAATCTCTTTTGTGACTGAAACTGAAGTGTGGGTTCAGTTTAATCATCCATTGCAACAAAACCACTCTCAACCTGTGGGAAAACATTTGGCATTTGTAATTGGTGGTGTAGGCTAGAGTTTAGAGAATTAAAGAAAGAAGTGGAAATGTTTGTCACTGTTACACACGTACACGCGTCTGGTTTCCTTGTGGGGACTCTTCATATGCCACGTACACACTGCAAGTTTCAGGATTGACAACCGCATTTAGCTGCAGTGTGTACGTGGCCATAGACATAATGGTTTGGTAACACTTTAGAATACTGTTCCATCATTAATGAATAACTACACAGGAACAAATGAGTATTGCATTATTAACACTCTAGTAACTACTCTTAACTAACAAGAAACTCTGATTAATGTATTAGTAAGTAATAGTGCTCAGTTGAAGGTGATAGTTCACTATTAGCTAATCAGTAACTACTGTTTTTTTTATATAGGCTACTATCCCAGAGAACTAAGAACTACTAAATACAGGTTCATAATTAATGTGAATAATGCATAATGTATAATTAGTTCTAAAGTAAAGGTCATGGTAACACACTAGTAATGATTCAAGTATTACTAAAACCTTCAGAAGGAATTACTCATTATTTGGCTCAGTATTCTAGAGTGAGAAAGATGATAACTCTCTAGTAACTACTGAAGTCATTTTAAACATTTGAGGTTTTTGTATGTTTTAGTAGGCTACTTAGGCTAGGCCACGTACACACTGCAGCTAAATTCGGTTGTCAGTTCACCTTATAGTGCTTAATCGCGTTCTGTAGCCTACACACACAGTTCAGTAAAATACGGGAGTGACAACCGCATTCTACAATTGTATTAACTCCCGAAAAATACAGGTATTGACAATCGCATTTACAGAAATTGTATGCAGTGTGTACGGAACCGAACTGAACAACTAGCTGTTAATGACATTTACGTGCACCGGTGTATGTCTCTCGTGTATGCGCGGCGAATCACAGGGAAAGCACAAGCCTATCCAATGCTTTATGCTGAAAATCGCGATTCATGTCTGCTCACTTTAATAACTCCCTAAACCCGTTTGCTTTATGAGACGAGTTTAAACAACAAGCCTATAAAGCTTATAATGAGTGACCATGGCATCACAGAATGAGTGCCGCGCGCTGTGTGAAACTATAAGCAAAACACGACGCCTCCGTCGACTGTGTTAGTGTGTTTAGTTAAATTGCTGAAAATAACGAGTGTTTTGTCACTTTAATATTACTTTGGTCACGATAACGGATACCAAACACGAGAGACGCCAGAACGTCGCTATGGTTTCCAAGCTGTCAATCATCGCATTTTCGAGAGAGAGTCGTGTTCCGTACACACATGTAACGATAATTTAGGGGATTCACTCCCGCATTTAAATACGGTTGTCACTCCTGAAACAGTGTGTACGTGTTATTTATTCCTTTTGATGGATTTGATAACACTTGAGTAATTACTAGTGGGTTATGATCTTCACTTTAGAATACTGCAATTAGTAGTTCCTTTAGAATTATGTAGTAGGCCTAACTCTTGAGTTATTACTATCCAGTANGTACTTAGGCTAGGCCACGTACACACTGCAGCTAAATTCGGTTGTCAGTTCACCTTATAGTGCTTAATCGCGTTCTGTAGCCTACACACACAGTTCAGTAAAATACGGGAGTGACAACCGCATTCTACAATTGTATTAACTCCCGAAAAATACAGGTATTGACAATCGCATTTACAGAAATTGTATGCAGTGTGTACGGAACCGAACTGAACAACTAGCTGTTAATGACATTTACGTGCACCGGTGTATGTCTCTCGTGTATGCGCGGCGAATCACAGGGAAAGCACAAGCCTATCCAATGCTTTATGCTGAAAATCGCGATTCATGTCTGCTTACTTTAATAACTCCCTAAACCCGTTTGCTTTATGAGACGAGCTTAAACAACAAGCCTAAAAAGCTTAATGAGTGACCATGGCATCACAGAATGAGTGCCGCGCGCTGTGTGAAACTATAAGCAAAACACGATGCCTCCGTCGACTGTGTTAGTGTGTTTAGTTAAATTGCTGAAAATAACGAGTGTTTTGTCACTTTAATTTTACTTTGGTCACGATAACGGATACCAAACACGAGAGACGCCAGAACGTCGCTATGGTTTCCAAGCTGTCAATCATCGCATTTTCGAGAGAGAGTCATGTTCCGTACACACATGTAACGATAATTTAGGGGATTCACTCCCGCATTTAAATACGGTTGTCACTCCTGAAACAGTGTGTACGTGTTATTTATTCCTATCATTTGATAACACTTGAGTAATTACTAGTGGGTTATGATCTTCACTTTAGAATACTGCTCCAAATAATTAGTAGTTCCTTTAGAATTATGTAGTAGGCCTAACTCTTGAGTTATTACTATCCAGTACTTTACAAAAACCTCAAAAGTTTACAATGACTTCATTAGTTACTAGAGAGTTATCATGTTTCTTACTTTAGAATACTGATCCAAATAATTAGTAATTTCTTCTGTAAGGATTTGGTAATACAGTCATTAGTGCGTTACCATGATCTTCACTTTAGAATTAATTATACATTATGCATTATTCACATTAATTATGAACCTGTATATAGTAGTTCCTAGTAGTTTTCTGGGAGGTATGAAAAAAAATTATTAGTTAATAGTGAACTACTACTTACTAATTCATTAATCAGAGTTTATTGTTAGTTAATAGTAGTTACTAAAGTGTTTATAATGTGTTACTCATTTGTTCCTGTGCAGTTATTTATTAATGATGGAGTATTCTAAAGTGTTATACTGTACAAACTGTATTTTCTATCCCCCTACACTAACCCTACCCCTAAACCTACCCATGACAGAAAACTTTTCGCATTTTTTTAAAATAAAAAAAACGAACAAAAAAAAAACTTTGCTCCTTTATGGAGGTGCACAATGCGCGTTCACTCTGCTCATTGCACACAGGGACATGCAGCAGCACACAAAAATGCCAAATATTAAAAATAAAAGGATTACAATGTAAAAGATTATTATTGTGTGCATGAAGATAAAAATGCTTTGTTGGAATCCGGCTTTTCCCATAGATGGTCTTTTTCCTCACTAGAGAAGCGCTCAGTTTTTCCCCTTGCAAATTCCGCCATGTAAATAGGCTAGCGAATCCACCATGGCGCGCACACAACTGGCTTTTAAAGGGAATGGGAGATGAGACTAGAGAATAGAGACAACCCTTTTAGACCATGCACAGGGTGTGCAACCATTTTTCCTGTCCTTAAACTAGCAAAAGTGGATCCATACATACCCTAAGCACACTTGCGCTGTGTGCTTTAGACCATGCGCTTAGAACGTTAAAATAGGGCCCATTGCAACAAAGTTTGTTTTGGCTGTACTGTACATCAGCTCTAGAAGAACATATTGTCATTGTCTAGCTTAAGTTCAGTGTTGATTAGGGTTGGGTATCATTTTAATTTTAGCGATTCCGGTTCCACTTATCGAATCTGGTTCTTATCGATTCTTGGTTCCGATATAATTTTTTATTTTTTTGTTTGAGAGAAAAAAAGAGCAAATACTTCAAGAAAAATGTTTTACCTTTTATTCTTGCCACATTTAGGCTATAACCAGTAGGCTGTAACCGTTAACTGTGACAATTCATCAAATAATGAAATAAATAACACTTTAATTAAGGAATGGTCAGAAGCAATTACAAACCAAAACTATTTAGGTATAACAACAACAAAAAAAAAAAGAAAAAAAAAAATATATATATATAAACAGGCAGTTGCTTGAATACATTAGTACTCCACTAGATGGCAACAAATGATTGTTTAAAAATGTATTTTTCATTGAATCATTCATTTAATAGTTGTTCAAAATGGTGGATCCTCCATTAACTAAACAAGTATTTATGAATAAAACACTGAATTAATTAATCTTTAAAAAGTGATTGAATGTTTCAAATTAATATAACTTTAAATAAACTGGAACATGTTGTCCTGTAGCTGCCCAAATGTATTTAATTTTGATCACTATTTAAAAAAAAAAAACTGATTGTCAATTTATCCAGAATTATGCAGCTCTAATTTGAAGGTGAATGTCTTTTCATCTGTGTTTTGTACCTGAGTGTGATTGCTAATATTAGCTGTATCTGGTGCGCTATAGCAGGACTCGAGGCTGGGAGAGTTAAACACAGTGCATTCCTTCAGATTAATGCCGTGTTTCATCATTTAGAGGTTCTTCCTCCCTTGCACAAAATATCTTTACCACATGTATTGCATTTGGCAATTCTGTCATGTTTTTTTCACAAAGTCTAACCAAACCCTTGAATGTTTGCTTCAGTCATAATGCTGAATGTAATGAACTGTTCATGTGGGTTGTTGACATGACACGGTATTTTCACTGTCACACATGACAAAAATGAATATAATTAGTACTGTCATCATTTAAAATGTAAGTAAAATGTTCAGTAAATGGTTATTCATTTCTTTGTTTTACATGGACCTGTTGTTAAAAAAACTACTTTGTTATTAGATTTTTTTGATTTAATTTAATTTTTAATTCTTGATACATTTTGCCACTGAAATATCCTATTGTTATGGAAGTATACTCGGGACACAGAGAATATATGCCATCCATAGACCATCCATGCCAATCATCTCGCATCCAAGGAGTCAATCCATGCTGGTAACGTCATATATGTCATAAGTGAACAGTGAACACACCAGATGTGTGTCAGTTATTCGGTCCTTGCATTCCTTCTTAAAGTGACAGCAGCCTAATATTCTTGCTGTTGTCTGTGTCATTAATGTTAGTAAAAAAAAAAAAAAAAAAAAATTCATTATCATCATCTACCGTGTTCGAGAGAAAAGAAGATAGTGAGGAGGGCAGCTTTTAGGATAAGTGTGTTGCATAAAGTCTGAGTACCAAGCAACATCTCCAGGTGCTCCCTTGAGAACCAGACCAAAAAAGTTATGTGCACCCCTATATGTATGAATACATTGTGCTTAATTATACTCTTTTTTCACTAGGGTATTTAAATTGTTAATTTTGAACAAAAACAGTACTTAGTGTACCTTTTAAATGTTTTGTATTGTAATTAAAAAGAAAACATTCAGATAGTGATGAATTCATTTATTTGACTTGAACAGCTTTAGACATTAGTATATCACTCCATGAAATTGCTTTGATGAACACATGAAATAATTACAGCTACAGGAACTACAAACTCTCTGGTCCTTCAGTAAGAGACATTCCCCCCCCCAAAAACCTCAATCTGCCATCTGAACATGTTGAAGGAGAAGCAAACATATGAGATATGAGATGTTGAACAGATCTGCATTACTACAGCAACTATCGATGTCTGTATAAGCTGTCTTTATACAAGCATGAGAGCAGGTTGATCATGACAGTACAATGAGCATCAGACTGTGGACTGGCTGCTGTAATGTGGATGTAATTTGTTACAAACCATCTAGAACTCAGAGCTGAGGAAAGACTGAAGCAGGGCTGTTGGATCAGTGTGAAACGATTTTTAAGATGTGCAAATTAACGTTTTAAGAGGCATTTGTGAATGTATAACTAAATGTTTCCAGGAATATTATGGGTTTATGGTTCACAAATGTAAACAAAGCAAATGAATAGAATATGAAACTTGGCAGAGAAACAAACAGTTTACAATGACATGTCATCCATTCAGAGGTAAGGCTTTATCTAAAATGTGACAGTAAATAGAACCATGTACAAACACGTCAACATTCAATGATTTTTTTACATTTTCATTTGTTTGTGTTTCAGTACAATTTTATCCTTTTCCTTTTGAAGTGATATGCATTTTTATCAAATTGCATTTGTAAATCTTCCACATTTTTATTTGTGTTCCATAAGAACTGAACAAATAACACGATAATAAAAAAAGAAAGCAAAGGTCACATTCACACAATGGTCCCATGATCATAAAACTCCTGAATGATTCTGTGCTCATCTGAACTCAGTACAATGCAAAAACAATAATTGATCGCTGTTTTTTGTCGTTTTCCAGTAAAATACAACAAAAAAATACTAAATAAATTTACTTGAGGAGCAAAAAAAAGAGACTACTTTATAGAGAATATATGTTGAATTAAGCTTCTTTTTCTTACCCCAATAGTATTTCACTAAATTTTAACAAATGCTAAAAATATATTGAACCTATATGTATATGTACCCCCCACACACACACACACATACCTCCGTCCATTCTTGTGACATATGCATAACCACCACTTATCTCTATCAGAAAGCAGTTGAGACTGATAGAATGATACTGAAGCTCTGCATGATACAGGAAGGACTGTAACTACAGTAAGGCCTGGCATGAAAAAGATCCCAGCGCACTACAGTGAAATGCCATCAGATTCTCTATTTAGATCCAAAGCTGTGTGTTAATGGCCAATAACACACTGAACTAGCATGGAAGGTTTTAAAGCTGAAACACATGCAGTACAGAGCAGAAACAAAGTATCAACATGCATCATTTTCTGACCCTATAATAATATAATATAATAGGGTGTGTAAATGTCTGTGTTTGTGTGTGTGTGTGTTGGTGATGGAAAGTGACTGCTTTAATTTCAGGAGTAACAGATCAAAACAAACAGCTTTCCAATAAAAGCTGCCTGACACATTCAAGATAATACTGATATTCTGCCATACATGAACACAAATGACAAACAAGCAAAACAAAACAACTGACAAAAAGAAATTTGTCCATATATATATTAACTCATCCAACAGCACATGCCAGAAAAACAACAGCTGTTTTTAACGTTTAAAAATGTATAATACTGAAATAAATAACAGCAGGTTTTTGATAAACATCTTCATGTCTTGAGAGTCAGTAGTTTTTTTTATTTTTTTATAGTTCTTTAAAGGATATCCAGTGTGCTTTTGTGCATACAAGACGCCTTTGTGAATCTCATGAAAAATAGCATTTTCTTGTCTTATTTCGCCCCAAAAATCTATTAAAAATGCATATATACTGAAAAAAGTTTTTTTTTTTTGCCTAATTAATCTTATTTCTCCATCATATTTTCATTAATGTAATGTAAAATAATAATAAATAATGATATTTATAATGTAAAGTACACAAGTAAGCACAGGTCATGACAGCATTTGTTGTACATTTGTGTCGAGATAGGCTATTTCGTTACATTAAATAGACAGTTCACCCAAATATAAAAATTCTGCCATCATTTACTCACCTCCAAGTTGTTCCAAACCTGTGTTCATTTATGTATTATGCTGAACACTAAAGAAGATATTTTGAAGATTGTCAGCAACCAAACAGTTTCTGGTCCCCATTGACTTTCATAGTATTTTTTTTTCCCTCCATACTATGGAAGTCAGTGGGAACCAGAAACTGTTTGGTTACCAACAATCTTCAAAATATCTTCTTTTGTGTTCAGCAGCAGAAAAAAAAAAAAAAAAAAAAAAATCACACAGGTTTGGAACAACTTGAGCGTGAGTAAACGATGACAGAATTTTAATTTTTGGGTGAACCATCCCTTTAATACGATGTATGTAATTGTATATTCATTATATATAAACACTGCATATTACAATAGTGAGAATTTTAGGGGAAAATATGCTTGTCGCAAAAAATGCAATCATAACGTTCCTAAAATTGGCTCCTATAATTCTTTGCGTTATTTTTTTCATTTGATATTTCTTCATGAGATTCACCCACGTATAGAACGGTGGAGGGCCCAAACCATCTGAAACCTCATTAAACCTCATTCAGGAGTCTAGATCCCACCTGAACTAACTCTAGCTCTGATATAAACCTGTAAAACAAGGATCTCAGGCCCTTGATATGTACGATGCTGACAGAGCAGGTCAGTGTGATGCAAACCCAAACAATCCCATCATGCACTGGGTCTGGTCTGTACCATCTCTTTGGAAATGATTCCTGAAGATCAGAGATGTAAACTTGAGGAAGCTCTTGAGGAAGAGATCAGCTCTGGGATTGTGTATGGATGCTAAGTTTTCTTTTCGCCAGTTACACCAGACATGACTACTTTTTAGCTAATCACCACCACACGCTACTAACAAATAATAATCTATGTTAATGAAGTCAGCTGAGCTCCAAGATAGAGTCTAGGTTATTTATCTGATATGGATGAGAGCAGAGGACTACACTATGTTCCGCAACTGGATATCCATGTTAGCTAACATCTGAGAGAAAAAAAAAAAAAATCTGATAGGGTAAAGCAATAAATAAAATATCCTAGCATCATACATTTTCATAGATATTTATATATGTATAAGATTATACAGCCCCGTGAACATATTCTGGTTGTGACAGTGGTCTGAAAAGGCATTAGTGTTAGAATGATTCATTTTTTACCTTCATTCTTCCTTCCGTAACGTTCAATAAGTGAAACATCTCTGAAATATTCCAGATGAATCTCACAAAAAAAATATCCAGGTTCCACAATCAAAAGAAAATATTATGAGAATATATTTTCCATGAAGTAAATGAAGACATTTTTAAAAAAGCATTGTTCTGTGTTATATTCACACTGTTCTCAATGTTTCTCATTATAATACCGTTATTTACGTTTAATAAAGTTTTTTTTTTAATTGCATTTCAGTGAATTTAAATTATTTGATTCAGCATATGCCAGCAAATACTGTACAATGTGAATAATATTACTTGTTTTCACATCACAATAATAAGATAGATTTTTTTTTGCAATAAAGCAATGTGAATTTGGGGTGGAAGTGCTTAATTTTCATTAAAATAACATCACAATGTCAAAAATCTCAATAGTATAAAGATGGGCAACAGTTTCTTATGTCTTTCTTTTGATTTTGGGGTCAATTGAGATCTGAACACGTACTTTACAGTTTTTCTGTGAGATTCACCCTTTTAAGGAATAAACAAAAGTGATGAAGAAGAGCAAAAAGAGGGATTTGGTGACATGGTCTAAATTGCATTCTCTTTAAGTATGTGGCTTATTTACCTATAACAATTGATTTTTTGTTATTAATATATTTTGGCTCCCTGTTCCTGCCATGTGATTGGCTGAGGTGAGGTGATTTGACAGGTCTACACACGAGTGAGGAAGGCCAGATTGAGGCTGCCGGGGATCTGAATGGTTTCCAGGGCCAGAGAGGAGGGGTTAAAGGGGAAGGTCACGGGGTAGATGAGTTTGGTGTCCATCAGCAGCTGAGGCGACTCCTTTCGATCCCGTAAACGCGTCTGACAGAGGAAAGACTCAAGTTGAAGCATTCACACACAATGAAAAAGATATAATGGCTTAAAGAGCACAAGAAGTAGTATGAGGTTAAATTTTTTTAAACATACCTGTATTGTTCTTATGAACAGCACTGACACTCGCTCTTCAAATGCATTGACAGGCGTATACAAGTTCAGCACCTTCACAATCTGGACAGAAAACAAGAAATGATGAGGAAGTGTGTATGTGTGTGTCAGGATGTGTTAAGCAAAAACTATGGGGAAAAAAAGAAGGTGGTGTAAGAACATCCAAAACAAATGATGAGCATGTCCGAACGAAAAACTACGGAGCCCCTAAAGGGACATGGTGATGAAAAAACATGAGATTTGAAGAAAAATTATATGTCAATGCTTTTGCGTTCTCTCACAAATGTTTTGCGTTCCCCTGAGAAACTTTGCGTTCGCTCGCAAAACCTTTGCTTTCCCTCGCAAAACTTTTGCGCTCCCCAAAGAAACTTTGTGTTTGCTCACAAAGACCACAAAGGTTTTGTGAGCGAACGCAAAGTTTCTTGAGGGAACTCAAAAACATTGAAATATATTTTTTCCTACCATCTTATATTTCTTTCACCACCATGTCGCTTTAGACAACATTTAGTATAATCTGTGTTACTCTGATACACTACCATTCAAAAGTTTGGAAACATTACTATTATTAATGTTTTTGAAAGAAGTCTCTTATGCTTATCAAGCCTGCATTTATTTGATCAAAAATACAGAAAAAAACTGTAATATTGTGAAATATTATTACAATTTAAAATAATGGTTTTCTATTTTAATATACTTTAAAATATAATTTATTTCTGTAATGCAAAGCTGAATTTTCATCAGCCATTACTCCAGTCTTTTGTGTCACATTATCCTTCAGCAATCATTCTAATATGCTGATTTGATACTCAGTTATTATCAAAGTTGGAAACAGTTGTCTTGCTTAATATTTTTTGGAAACTGTGATACTTTTTTCAGGATTCATTGATGAATAAATAGTCAAAAAGAACAGCATTTATTCAAAATGGAAATATTTTCTAACAATATAAATCTTCACTATCACTTTTTATCAATTTAACACATCCTTGCTGAATAAAAGTATTAATTTCTTTCAAAAAAAGAAAGAAAAAAAAATACTGACCCCAAACTTTTGAACAGTAGTGTATATTGTTACAAAAGATTTAATTTAAACAAATGCTACTCTTTTTTAACTTTTTATTCATCAAAGAATCTTATAAAAAAATAAAAAAATATAAAAAAATATTAAGCAGCACAACATTTGTAATAAATCAGCATATTAGAATGATTTCTGAAGGATCATGTGACACTGAAGACTGGATTTAATGATGCTGAAAATTCAGCTTTGCATAACAGAGACAAATTATATTTTAAAGTATATTATAATAGAAAATCATTATTTAAAATTGTAAAAATATTTTACAATATTATAGTTTTTTTTCTGTATTTTTGATCAAATAAATGCAGGCTTGATGAGTAGAAGAGACTTCTTTTGAAAACATTAAAAATAGTAATATTTCCAAACTTTTGAATGGTAGTGTACATGTTGTACAAAATCTGGTATTTG
>RJVU01063416.1:2814840-2881373 GCA_003731715.1 Anabarilius grahami | reverse complement strand
ACACTATGGGTAGGCAATACAAGCCTAATAATATATTAGTCGATTTAATTTAGATTTTTATCACACTGCATTTAAATAAACAAACAAACAAACAAAAACACAAATAAACCAGCAAATAAATAAATAAATACTGTTTTATCTATTTGAAAAAAATATATATAAATTGCCTCAACGGATACTACAATGTTTTGCACGTTGGAAACTGCTGCTATAAAAATGTGATCCTTGAATTTAGTGTAATGTGTATTCTTTTTAAAAATTAGTGAGTGACTAAGTGGATCATTTTGGTTTTTGTTGAGTTTTTTGCCTGAAAAAGCTATAAATTGTCCTTTTCAAATTATTAATACTGGCTACATCAAGATGATATGAAATCTACTAGCACAAAAGATATGGCATACATCTATAAAATGAAATTAATGAAATTAATCAGGTGGGCTATAATGGATAAATCAGACCATGTTACCTGTGCTGTAGAGAGGGCGTTACACATGGAGCAGATGGCCTCTGCATCCTCATCGGTTTTCTTCTTGACCTGCAGTAGTTGTGCGGCCTGAATCAGCGGCTCCAGTGTCTCTTTTGCGCCGCATGTCATGAGGTTCTTATCTCTCAGCCACTCCTCCAACTGACTCACGTTATACCTGAATACATACACACATAAACCAGAGACAATAAATTAAAATATGGCCAACAAACTGAATTTCTGAGCTAATATTACATACACTGCTTATATATTTAATGTAATCTACACCACCGTTCAAAAGCTTATGGTCTGTAAATTTTTTTTTGTTTTTGAAAGAAGTATGCTCTTATGCTCACCAAGGCTGCATTTATCATCAAAATACAGTAAAACAGTAATACTGTCAAATATTACAATTTAAAATAACTTTTTTATTTTAATATATTTTAAAATGTATTCCTCTGATGGAAATATTGCAATATCCTAATTACTGTTTACATGTATTCATTACTTCCATTAGCCCATTGTTTCTACCTTAAATTAATTTGCAAACAGTGACTGTAAATTAGACTGCCTAAATTATTACATTGTTAGCTAACTGCATGATTATATGTACATTTCTGAAATTACATAATTTGGATACAGTCAGCTCTGATAACAGATCACTCTAAATTGTAATGTTGACATGCAATCCCTGTAAAGCTGTTTGAAATGATATGTATTGTGAAAAGCGCTATACAAATAAATGTGAATTAAATTGAATTGATGGCAATGCTGAATTTTCAGCAGCCATTACTTAAATTTTTTAGTGTTGAAATCATTCTAATATGATGATTTGGTGTTCTACAAATATTTATTATTATTATTATCATCATTATTATCATAACTATGGAAAACAGTTGAGCTGCTTAATATTTTTGAGGAAACTGTGATACAGATTTTTTTAGGGCTCTTCGCTGAATAGAAATTTTAAAGGATTAGTTCACTTTCAAATAAATTTTTCCTGATAATTTACTCACCCCCATGTCATCCAAGATGTTCATGTCTTTCTTTCTTCAGCCTTCCCTATTCTACTTACGGAAAAAACAGAACTGGCGCTGCGTTCGTTCCGTAAGTAGAACAGGGAAGGCGTAGGACATACAGCGTAAGCTTTTTGAAGAATACGAAAGTGCGGTTTTGGCGGAAGCACTTGGAAGGCGATCATTTGTTTATATAAAGCATATACATTTACATTTTTTTCCGAAAATGACCGATCGTTTCGCTAGATAAGACCCTTATTCCTCGTCTGGTATCGTTTAAAGCCTTTGAAGCGGCACTGAAACTGTTATTTTGACCTTTAACCGTTTGGAGACCACTGAAGTCCACTATAAGGAGAATAATCCTGGAATGTTTTCATCAAAAACCTTAATTTCTTTTCGACTGATGAAAGATGGACATCTTGGATGACATGGGGGGGGTGAGTAAATTATCAGGAAAATTTTATTTGAAAGTGAACTAATCCTTTAAAAGAACAGCATTTTTGTGAAATTGAAATTTTTTTTTGTAACCACGTAAAAGTCTTTACTGTAATTTCTGATCAATACATCCATGCTGAATACAAGTATTAATTTCTTTCAAAAAAATCTTACTGAATCCAAACTTATCAATGGAAGTGTACATCTCATATGAATACTTAATAATAGTGTCCAGCTTTATGAAATTTCTGCCAAAGTTTATGTGAAAGGTAATTATTATATTAATATTCAACATTTAAAATTGTAATTGTAATTAAGATAAGAAATAATAAGAATAATAAGAAACAATTCAACATATATTTTAAATTTAAACTGTATTAATATTCTACATATCGTTTTAATTAAAGGGATAGTTCACCCAAAAATGTCATAATTTACTCACCCTCAAGTTGTTCCAAACCTGTATGAATTTCTTTCTTCTGCTAAACACAAAAGAAGATATTTTGAAGAATATGGGTAACCAGACAGTTGATGGGCCCCCATTGACTCCCATAGTATGAGAAAAAAAATAAAAATACTATGCAAGTCAATAGGGCCCATTAACTGTCTGGTTACCCATATTCTTCAAAATATCTTATTTTGTGTTCAGCAGAAGAAAGTAATTCATACAGGTTTGGAACAACTTGAGGGTGAGTAAATTATGACAATTTTCATTTTTGGGTGAACCATCCCTTTAACTTTTTAATTTAAGATTTAATTTGAATTATTATTTTAATATTTTTAAATAAAGCAGGCCTTATTTTTCACTATGGTGTCAAGAATTATGCAGAATTACTGGTATTGATAAATTACAAATATTTACAATTCCAACCCTATTTGGGTGCCACTGTATATTTAATCTGATCTGCATATACTTTTCACTGTTCTGCAAACATACAGAACTTATTTGCACGCACCTGATCTGCATGCCCTTGCTCCAGGAGCACATGTCTTTACGCAGCAGCAGGTTGTTGAGAGTGACGGCGCCGATGATGTAGAACTGCTGCTTGACCACCTGTTTGATGAGCTCCGGGTCGGTTCCGTGCTGACACATGATGGAGTGGAAGGTATTGAGCTGGCGGATGATGGAGTCCAACGTGTACGTCCCTTCATCAGCAATACTGGACGTCCTCTTACGGAGACCCGTGGGCTTCACCCCAGACACGCCCTGGATGGTTTCATGTTCCAGCATGCCAGAGACTGCCGAGAGCAGACAGAGGGATAAATACAGAGGGAGAGAGGAAGACAGATACAGATAGAAAGAAAGACACCCAAAAGGTCACATGCTCACCGATCATGGGCTGCAAGATGTTCTCCATACACTTGATGAGCTGTTGGTAGATCTGAATGGCCAGATCGCTCAAAACCTGCCGGTACTCAGCCAGGTCAAAGTTGGAGAGACAGTGATCGTTCTGTTTAGGGCTGTTATGCTTCATAAATTGCTGAAGAGAGAAGAAGGAAAAAGTGTTGATTCTGTTTGAGCAACACTGGAAACAGAGAGAAACAGTGGCCACATATACACTGCAAAAAAAAAGGATTCCCATATCTTTTGAACAATGGATTTACATTATTATTGTGTATTTTTAGGACTATTATGATTTTTTTTTCTCATTACTGTAATGTATACTGTTTATTCAGGGTTTCTGCAGGCTTTATAAAGGTACATTTAAGACTTTTTAAAGTCATTTTTAAGACCAAGCAAAGAAAATTTAATGAATAAATTGAAGGGAACATAATAAATCAGTATGTTCTTTATATGTAAATGTCTACGGAGAAACACAGTGAGCTGCATTAGCAACACTTCAGTTTAAATATACAACTTCCAACAGATATCCATTACTGTTTAATTCATTTTTACAAAAGAAGTAGCTTGAATCGCTCTGCTTACCAATAGAATATGGACATAACTTTACTGTATCTTCTCATCACACTGTAAAAAGTGATGTTCTTCCTCAGTATTTTTGTAGTTTTGCATTTGTTTTCCAGTGAAAATGTCTAAAGATTCTTAAATCAAGATGCAATCACTGGAGATACAAAATGACATTAAATATGAAGTGTTTAATATGAACTTGTTTTCTCTAAAACTGATCAAAATGAAGTGAATTTGACTAAAACAAGAACAAATATCCACCAGTGGGCTCAGAAAAAAAATCAACTTAATTCAGTTTTGATGACTCAAAAAAAAAACTTATTTTTTGACTCCCTCACTTAATTTTGTTTAATTTTCAAGACTTCATTTTACATTTGCATCTCAAGTAAATGCATCTTTATCTATTGATTTAGATACTTTATCTACTGGTTTAGATATTTGTATTGGAAAACAGGATAAAAATACTGAGGAATATATATATATATATTTTGCAATGCATTCAACATTTAATGCCATGACTATGAATCTAAGACTTTCTGCTCTGATTTAAGATTTTTTAAAGACTTTCTTAATATACCTGCAGAAACCCTGTTATTATGTACTTACAATTAATCATTAGCATTAGTGGTGATTCTCATGTAATGCATTAATTGTTCCTTTATTATCAATATGTTTTAAATCAGAATATATTAAAGACAGTACAACAAATACCACCATAATATATAATAGTTTATATTTGTTTACATTACGGAAATGAGAATGAGATATTTTGCATTACAGTTACAAGAATTTGGGAGGAATGTCATGAAAATGTCAAAAAAACTTCATGTTCTTCATTTTCTTCATTTGCAGTTTTTAAATGTAATTTCTTATTTATTTATTTTGATTTTGGAGTGAAATGTGACATGGACATGTTCTTGACATTTAATAATGAAAATTTGCTCATTAAATCAAAAAGCTTGAAAGTGAATTTGTCAAAAGCGTTGTAAATAATAAAACTAATGTAAATAACTGAATCTTGCTTATACAAAATTTGATTCGGGGTTCCCAGAAAACATGGAAATACCAGGGAATTTTAAAATTGTGGTTTTAAGGGCAAAAACACATGAATAAATCCACATTTCTGTAGTGAATATAATAATAATAATAATAATAAAAAACTATTAAAAGCTCTAAAATAATTCACCAGTTGGAAAATCCTCTTTGTGATTGTAATCTCTATAAAATGATAAAAATCTGTCCATTAAAAGCTGGAGCTTAATAAACACAAACAGTCTCTGTTGACTGTGTTCACTAACAATTAACAGATATGTCTTCAGTCACTTATGTTAATTCGGTTAAAAATAGCTACCAATGAATGGAACAACATTTTTGGTCTCCATGTTTCTTGTATACAGCTGAAGTTGCTAAACTACAGTTATGGTTCACTGTAAACCTTCTAGAGTTTGAGAGTGACAATAAGTATGATATATATCCATGTGTGTCTTGAGTATGATCTCACGTCATCGCCACTGTACTGTTTCAGGCAGTGTAGGAAACGACACGTGTTGGACAACCAGAAGGAAACCGTCTCAAAGTCGTCACCTCTTTTCTGTAGAAAAAGCAAAACAGTAATAGTTTGCAGTGATAATGGAAAACATTAAATGATTCTACCTTTTTAAAACTATTCTAAAAAGATAGTGTTAGCTGCAGTGTATTGAGACCTTGAGGATCTTCTTGATGCTGTTGATGACAGAGGTGAGTAGAGATCGGACTTTCTGGTCATCATTAACGTAGTCGGCATGTCGCAGACACATGAAGAGGATGTATGCTGGCAAACCTGGGATCAGGTTCACTGCCACACCACGAGGCTTCAGCTCTGACAAAAATCACACATGCACATATCAGAGTTTTATAAAGGCCTTTTATTTTATTATTATTTTTAAATATTTTATTAAGGTTATTTTTATTAAGGCCTTTTGCCACTTTTCTTAAAAAGAGAGTAGTACGGAATGGGACTGGGAATAATGTAAGATGGAATCGAATCGAATCTAAGTCTGGATTCACAGACAAGGCTTAAGCTTAGTCCCGGACTAAAATGCATGTTTGAGCTGTTTTAACCAAAAGCAACTTGCTCTGACATCTTAAAATATAAGACAACTGAAAATAATAATACTACTAATATAAATAATTAATAAACCGAAAGATATAATGGAGAAATTGTATTTTTAAGTTTCATATAATTTGTCCATAAATGTATTAATTTACTAAAGTATTTATTAAAATGTAACACTTCGGTTTAGGGTCCAATTCTCACTATTAACTAGCTGCTTATTAGCATGCATATTACTAGGACATTGACTGTTTATTAGTCATCATGACCATATTCTACATCCCTTAATCCTACCCAATACCTAAACTTACCTACCTTACTGACAATTAATAAACAGTAATTAGGAGTTTATTCAGGCAAAAGTCATAGTTAATAGTTTGTTAATAGTGACAATTGGACCCTAAACTAAAGTGTGACCATTAAAATAGACATTAGACATTCTTTAGACATTCTACTAACTCTCTAACTCTCATTAGAGGATTATTAGACTGACTGCTTAATATCTGCTAACACTTTATTTTCATGGTCCCCAAATAGACATTCTACTGACTATAAGTAACTTTCCAAATACATGCCAATTTATTCTACTAACCCGAACCTAACCCTAATCTAACAGTCTAATAATATGAGAGGTAATTGACATGTAGTTGCAAAGTTACTTATAGTTAGTAGAATGTTTAAAGAGGACCATAGAAATAAAGCGTAACTGATTTATTTATTTTTCCAGTTGTGGGTTTATAGGCCAGATTTACTAAATGTTTATGCAAACCCTCTTTTGGTGATAAAAAACTACTTTTAAGTTTTACCAAAGATACACAGTAAAACATTATCAGTGAAAAGGTATTGACACATGCCTTTTCGATTAAAGGTGCAATATGTAATATTTTTTCAGTAAAAAATCCAAAAACCACTAGGCCAGTGTTATATATTTCGTTCACTTCAGTACTTACAATATCCCAAATGTTTCCAACTATTTGTAAATCGTGAGAAAATTGCAATTTTAACCAAGGCTCCGGGACGTTTGAAGAGTCGCCTGTCAATTGCATCATACCTGCGTTAACCCTCGGTCTGCCTCGGTTTCCCGTTTTATTTTGTAGAAACCATGGAAACACCAAAGACGCTTTAATATATTACACGTTTTAATAGACAAGGGAACAACTGTTTTGATATATTTATAGACAGAAAACTAATTATTGTTATATAGCTCAACACGTTTAGTCTTATTGTTTAAATCAATTTTCTTGATTTTTTGCGAGTACCATGCTTTACCATGCCTCAAGTAGCTAACATAGCATAATCAGATGCAGCTTTATTTTTATTAACAGCAATGCAGAATTTTCTCCATCATACAATACGTTTTAAAATGAATTGCATGCCATTTATCAACATAAGCCATCCAATATTTAATATGATATTCTAAAATCGATCTATCTTACTGCAGTGTGCAACAAGTGTCTCACAGCAGCTGCCGAACGAACGCACAGGGTAACGTTATAACATCATTTTCAACACACTCAAATGTATCTAATATGATAAACAGAACTGCGTTACCTCATAGTCATGACCGGAATAGCGGAAGCAGTGCCGGCGACTGTGCATTAATAAAAGTTCTGCTGCTCGTGAGGCGTGTGTTGCGCAATCGCTCCAGCGGCCTCGTTCAGCTCCCACAACACTCGGTCCTGCTCTGCTTCATACTACAGTAACGTTAATAATCGCATCCATGAACACGATTTCTTCCCGAGTCCTATCCCTATTCTTTTGCACCGTCCGTTGAGGTGGAGACCATATGACCACATGATTCCGCTCTCAAACTTGGCGTCATCAAGCTACGCCTTTGTTTTGAATAGGTTTCTAGTGACCTCTAGCACACAAAATTATTACATACTGCACCTTTAACCTTATTGCATATGCTTTTGTATGAGTTTCTCATTCAGCAAAATTTATGGAAGCAGAGTATTTAAAAAAAAATCGTGCAGTGTGATTTACTAAGGTTTGCGGTTGTCAATTTACTCGTATTTGTGCCTTTATTTAATGCTCCCCCCAAATTAAACATGTCTTAATCCATTTTGTGATTTACATGGCTGCGACAGTTGCTGGTAGGAGGAGGCACTGTAGAGAACAGAGAGCGTGTGGTACAAGCGAGAGAATATTCTCCACTCGTGTTCATTTATTTGGAATGACAGAGGCGTCACATTATCCCAACATATGGTTTGCAAAACCATGTTATTTTTAATTTGCCACACCTGTGTTGTTAGTAGATCATCTGATTATTATAAGCTCTGCTTGTTTGCAACCCTATGATAATTTGTGCTGCTCTTAGTTGACTGCATTGGACATAATGGAAATGATTTGGCTGTGTTCTTTAATTTGAGCATTGTCAGTAGATAACCTGCAAAACTTTCCACTCCCATCTGCACTTTTATGGGATTTTATGGGATTTTGCAGTCTTTATGTGCTAATTTGCCCTGTTTAGTGTCTTACCAAGTATGAGATTTTTGACCAGTTTGAGTTCATCCTCTTTCTTGTATTCCAGCATTCCCTGGAAATCTTTCTCTCTGCGTGGAATGTTTACTGGATGAACAGGCTCATCGGTCGTCTGTCCTGGAGACACGTCCATCTGCCCGCCTACAATACACAGGCAAACATCCACACACACAAACATTAAGGCTCATATATATCATGTAGATTTAAGATCCACCGATTTGACATGATTTCTGAACAGGGTCTCTAAACGCAGGCTGTGACACGTACCTTCCAGGTCATTGATCTTCTTTGCGAAGACTTTGAGCTGTTTCTTCAGCTTGCGGACAGTCTTGTCCTGTTTCTCCAGCTGCTCCATAAGATCCTGTCACCACAGAGACAAGACATCATCATCAGACAATTGTAGCAGCTCTACCGCAACTGAGTCTCTTTGGCAGCAGGGTGAAAAATAGGGTTTATTTTAGCGAATCTGGAAAAAGCAGGTCAAACGAGCATCTTTCAGTTCTGCAACAATCTGAAGATATCAGCTGTCTTTCATCTGTCCATGCAATTCATTAAACAGAGAGAAAAAACAGACAAATAGAAACAAAGATGGGTGAATCTCACAAATTAATGTCACTTTTCACACCGTCCAAAAAAGAAAAGAAAAATAAGAAAAAAGAAATTATATTTTGCTTAATTAAAACAAATTTTATTTAATTTTTTTATGTTGGGGTGTTATTTTTGTGAGATTCACTTACAAGAGAGAAACATATTAAAATATATTATATATTAAAAAGAACACATATTAAGAAGTGTGTTGATTCACACTGCTGTGGGTTAAACACACGGTTAGAGTTCAACGCAGCTCAGATTCTGTGCAACACACACTAGTGTCAGTTAGTGTTCAGATACATGCCCACACACACACACACACACAATCCTACATACAACCATCCTGCGTAACATGCTGATTCTGTAGGCTTTATACTCCTTTGGATCATCAGAGTGAAGCTCCTGTGAATGAAACATCTCCACATCAGATGAGCCCTTACACACCTGATTCAAGTGCACAGTACAGCACTGAAACCAAAATCACACTCTACGGTTTCATGAGTGAGTAAATCTGAAATCATTTAGAATTTAGAATCGCATGAAACAAAAGATTCACCAACATATATATCATGTATGTATGCTATATATGTATTTGGCGACACGGCTTACCCACTGACACATCCTACTCCACTCTTCCCTAAATGTGATTTCAGCCCATAAAGCTTTCAGCCTAAGTTGAAATCTGCAGTCTAGCTAATAATTAAAGACCCCATAAAATGGTTTGACAAAAGCAGTTTTCTTTCCTGTGTTGATGTTCTTCCTATTGAAACAGAACACAGCCAACACTTGCTACCCCTATCCGGTGGCAGGTGATTAGAGGTAGGGAAATTCTTATTCTATAATAATAATAAATAGGATTTTGCGATTTTGTGATTGCAAAAAATCAATGCAAATACAAATTGATCGCTAAATTATTTGTAGCACCTTGCATTTTTGCCTAATTTCTGCTATTTTTCCACAAACAAGTCAACCTGAGGGGGGAAGCAATTTTAGCAGTAACACTTTATTTCAGTGGTCCACTTTAGACATTCTACTAACTATAAGTAACTTTGCAAGTGCAACTACATGTTGTTACATCTCAGTACGTAATATTGTGAATGCTATGTGTATATGTGTTTGCTTGTCTGTTCTACTTTCACTCTCATAGGATTAGTAGAATAAATAATGTCAACTTATTCTACTAACCCAAACCCTAACTCTAACCTAACAGTCTACTACAGTCTACTAACACTCTAAAAGGTGTTAGTTGACATGTAGTTGCAAAGTTACTTAGCTAGTAGAATGTCTAAAGTGGACCATCAAAATAAAGTGTAACCATACTGGCTAATCAAATCCAATAAATCTATCCAATAAAATTATGGTCACATGAAGCATCAACCAGAGTTGGTCAAAACATTTACAGGTAATTGTGCTCTGGACCTCATTTACTAAACAAACTTATGACAGAAAACTGGGCATACGGTTGTTTCCATGCAAAACTTGGCATTTATCAATATGAACGTGAGCAGCGATCAAATCTCACGCCAGGTTTCAGCTTGTGTAAGTTTTTGAGTTGGAGTTAACTTGCGTGCAGCATTGTAAATTTGGTGGAGAATTGTTATGAGAGCATTTTGACTGGAACAGAACATATGAAGCCACATATTAATCATTTTAAGATGAGTTGCCAATGGTAAAATATTGTATTGACAGCTTGTCATTTAGCCTATCCATAACATTAATAAAGTATTTTCTTATATTAAATTCAAATTAAAAACTTAGTGAGACATTAATAATCATCTAATTATATAATTAGGGGTTATATTTATTGAGAAACATCAGTCAGTTAAATATTCAAACCTCAACTGTTGTTCGATTTACGACACTATTGCTGTCGACCGCAGCAGTGATCTCGCTCCAAACTGACTTTCTTTTATTCTGCTTTTCAAGCTGCCAAATAACACAAGCTGGTTCGATTGAACTAGTGAGGTCAAAGCTTCAATCTTGAGGTCAGAGAAGTTCCTCTTCTTGGCTGGGTTACGTTTCTCCATTTTGTAAACTTGCAAGGCTTCTGAACCTTGAATTTGTAGGGGCGTGATATTTAAATGACAATTGTTTTCAGATGCCACATTTATCAACGTCCAATCTGTCACTAATGCTAATTACTTAAAATGAAAACATGAAATTACCAAAAATTTAAATTCTCTTATTTGCCCATCCTCATGACTTTCTTTCTTCAGATGAATACAAATTATTATTATTATTATTTTTAAATAGTTTAAAAAGCATATAGTTTAATAGTTTAAAAACTAGTATTTGTCTCACACACCTACTGTTTAATTTCAGAAGTCATTGATTCATCGACTAGGGTTGTATGGATTACCATCGTGTTCACTTTGTGCGGTTTTTGAAGCATCAACTTTTACGTGCATTATATTGATTCACACACTGCAAAAAATGCTGTTCTTACTTAGAGTTTTTGTCTTGTTTCTAGTCAAAATATCTTAAAGTTCTTAAATCAAGAAGCATTTTCTTGACAAGTAAAAATTATTTTCTTGTTTTTAGGAAAAATAAGTCAAAATTAAGTGAGTTTTTCCTTAAAACAAGCTAAATAATCTGCCAATGGGGTAAGCAAAATAATCTTATTTCAAACTGAAAACAAGATTATTTAGCTTATTTTTGGTTTGATATAAAATTATTTTGCTTACCCCATTGGCAGATTATTTAGCTTGTTTTAAGGAAAAACTCACTTAATTTTGACTTATTTTTCCTAAAAACAAGAAAATAATTTTTACTTGTCAAGAAAATGCTTCTTGATTTAAGAACTTTAAGATATTTTGACTAGAAACAAGACAAAAACTCTAAGTAAGAACAGCATTTTTTGCAGTGCAGGAACTGATTATTTTTCTAAAAACCCGCATTTGCGGGTTTTGAGGGTTAGTAAATGATGAGAGAATTTTCATTTTTGGGTGGATTTTGGGTTATCACTTTAAAGACATTATGATTATTGGTGAGTTTCTCTGGACCACAATTTTTGAGAACAGCTGCAACAAATTCCGTCATTTTGGGATGCAAAAATCCGAAAAAAAATTCTGTGAAATCCTGATGGCAGGGAAAACATCTACACCCATGTGTCAAGACAAAATATCTTCATTTATTGTTTTAAAATGACTTTTGTGCATCTCTCCTAAAGGTTAATTTTGCCAACTTACAGGAGAACACTAGCATACAGATGAGCTGAAATCTAACATGCATGGACTAAACACCACAAGACTACATTTATATCTCATGGGGTCTTTAACCTTCACCAGAAATTAAGAAAATAAACTGTTTTATATTGTGAAGAGCTTTCTGCTAAGGGCTAACATTGATAAACTCATTCTGTATAGGGCAGTGGTTTGCAACCTTTTTATATACTGTCAGGAAAGTGTTTGTACTGACCAGGTTTTCGTTGGTGAGGCGCGTGATCTCGTGCTGTAGACTGGCCTCGATTCGAGCCTCTGGAGGAAGCTGTAGATTCTGAGCCAACAGCTGCTGCTGACGGTTATTCTCCTCTTTAACACTCTGCAACTCTCCACGCAAAACCTCCACCTCATTCTCATGAGACCGACGCTGAGCCTGCAACTGAGACTCCAACAACCTATACAGACAGAGAGAGAAATTGCCTTAGAGTTGAGCAAATAACCAGAAATACACTTCTTTATTAGAGAAGCATTAGCTACTGTTTTTCTTTCTTTCTTTTTTTGTGAGATCGAAGTGTTTAAGGAATAGTTCATCCAAAGATGAAACTGTTGTCATTATTTAGTTATACTCATATCATTTTAAACTTGCAAGAAGAAAATCTGAAGAATTTTTATGCAGAACAATGACAATGCACCATAAAATTAGTATATGAAATTTGTATGCTATATTTCCAGGTCATCTGAAGTCATATAATAGATAGCTTTGGTTGAGGATCATTGATGTCATTATTCAACGTTTAATTTTAAAATATTGTGCTGATCAGTGTTATTTTAGTATCGTTGAGATACAGTTATAGTTTTTAATATTTTGAATTGTTTTATTTATATATAAATTTGGTTAATGTTTTAGTAATTAGATTTTTAAATATATTTAATATGTTAAATATATCATTTTTATTTCAGTTTTAGTTATTTTAATACATCACATTAAACAAAATTAAAATGAGAAATGGCTTGGCTTGGCTGAAATAAAGTTTCAATTTTTTATGTTTTATTTTATTTCATTTCAAGTAATGATTTTTTTATGGTTTTAGTTTGAGGGGCCGTTTACACGGCACCGTTTTCAACCAAAAACTGAAAACGTTCCATTCGTTTTGGCCGTTCATTTACACGAAAATGGTGTTTTGGGGGCCTGAAAATGCAAACTTTTGAAAACGGGTTTCAAAGTGCACGTTTTTTGAAAACTATACCGTCCATGTATACAACAAAAAAGCAAATTTGAGAAAACGGTGACGTCATGCACATGCGTATTACGTGTTCAGTCTATAGGTGTGTAGTGTTTCTTTACAAAGTGACATCACCAACTACTGGCCTGGAAAGCATTATGCAGAGTTTTTTTGTTTCCGTGGATCTGCATGAACAGGGATCAGTTTGACAACGCTGTCGTCTGTACGCAAAAACTTTTCAGTTTTTAGTACATTGCTGTCATGTAAACATACCCTAATAGTTAACTATAATAACCCTAATGCTGATGTGACACACCAGTTCTGACAATACCAAAGACAAATGCCATAGATTTTCACATGTGCCATAACCAAAAAAGAAAGAAGAATGAGTTCTGAGAGTGGAGGTGAAGATATTCAGTAAATAACTATATCCACCTGGTTCTCACACAAAGCTATTATATAACTTGAGAAGAATTGGAAATATTGCGCACAAGCTGTACAGACTAGTTTTATGGTACTTTTGTGGGTTTTTGTCCTTTTTGGAACTTGACAGAAATGGTCATTATGAATTGTCAAAGATTTGGAAGAACATTCAGAACATGTTATGACATAAATAATGGCCAACTTTTAGTTTTTGAGTGAACCATTCCCAACTAAGGCTAGGAAACCTGTCCATTTTTTCTTGCAGTGCAGCAGTCAGCATTCAACTCTAGAATTCACTTTTATTTAAACTTTTATTATCTCTCTTTATGGCAGTCGTAACTACATGCTGTTTTAAAATAAGAGTTTTGCAACCCAATCTAACTTTGGTTAGTCCAGTATTAACACTACAGAGAGTTCTGGCAGTTTTTGAAACGATGAAGCACTACTCATACTGTATGTTAAGGAATACAGTCTGCAGGCACTAGTGTTTAGGAAATTATAAACAGCACAATGTTAGATGATTATGTCTTTAAAAAGCTGAGGGGACCACAATCAGTCTAAAAGTGGAGGATGGAGAGATGAGAAAGCTGAACACTCAGGCTCTCACACATTTCAACATCTCTCTGCTCTTTAACCTGTTTGTTTCCTTTAACCCTTCATAAACCAACCACAGTTCTCCATCCTCATTCAGTTTATGGTAGTCAGGGAATGGGGATCTGATGGGGTGGAAAAAAGAAATAAATGGTAAGAACGAAAAAAACAAGGACAAACGAAAACAAAAAGTGGCAAACATTGATGTACAGGTTCTTAAAAAGGAATTGTTCACCCAATATAAAATATATGAGAATTTATGTGAGAAATAAAACGTAATATAAGATTTGAGAGCTTCTTTATGGAGGAGGGAGAGATTTACAATGGATAATTAACATCTATTCATCACAGAGAACTATATTATGCCTTCCGTAAACATGGAATATAGAGTGTGAGTCATGAGTTTATGATAATTTTATAGTGTTTTTTGTCAGTTTGGAGATAAAGTAAACTACCCTGTCTCTATTCACTTTCATTGTATGAAAAAAAGTTACCAGAATATTCTTTAAAAGAGGGGTTCTCTAACATTTCCACCTAAAACCCTAAAGGGAAACTACCTCACATCAATTACATAGTTTTAAATAATGTAAACGTCATCCTTAGTTTATATACATCTTGAAAATGACTCACTTTTACCAATCCAAAATTTTGCCCAGCCTGCTCTCAATATTATTTGTGCATAACACTTACATGTACATTTTTGTACATTTGCATATAGGCTTAAACACACAATATGATGGTACTGACAGCATCTAAAATGAAGTTTTTAGAAGGTGAGTAAATGGTCACATATTTCTCATTTTTGGGTGAACTATTCCTTTAAGGGTCTCTGGTTTGGATGATTATTAATAAATATTACGCTGAGTGGATGACAGATATTTAGTAAAAAGAACGAAGTAAAACAGCATGAAATGTATTTAAATAAAACAGAATAAATGATGAAGATAAAATAAGAAGGCTATAAGTGTAATAAACAATTAATTAAACAAAACATTAAAATGTACAAAAGAAATTAGTTTGTCATCCATTCATTTGCGTGAATTAGCTATTTGTCCCCTGGATATGGGTAATAAATGGCATCCAAAGCAGTCAGCCAAAAGCCACATTTGTCTGTTCATTCAAGTCAAAATGCTTTGCTTACACCAGGAGTTCATCATACACTGAGTCACATGATCAAGTGTAGTTGTCGCAGCCTGTCAAATCAAGTGCAAAGCCATCACCCAATGTAATCTAGCTTGCTGAATTTCTTGTTTTGCATCTATTCAGCAGGATTTATAAAGCAACACTTGCTACTCTTGCTCAGATTTTCATGAATGCATAATGCACACAAAGCAAATCAATCGTTTCTGTCCATGAAAAAATCTTTACCTTTGGATGGACAAATATTCTGATAAGCACACAATGTGATTTTGCAGGCATATTTTGTACAATCGATCATGAAGATTGCTGCACTGGTATATTATTGTGCTATAATCTATTTCAAATAAACCCTCTCCTAAAGCTACCTAAAGCAAATTTTGTATGTTTACATTTTCAAAGTGAACTAGCCTATGTATTAGTTAAAGGTCATGCCTGTTAATGGACCAGCAAAGCTTTTCTGTATGTTTTCTCATCTATGTATGGGCTCTGGAATAAGTCTGATTTGCTGCTCTGCTCCAAGCTGCACACACATGCAGTGAGAGCGGCCCATCATTCCTGTCCATCTGTTACCTCAACCTGCTCACAAGCTCGTTCACTTCAGTCGGCCTGCGTGTAAACCTGGGTGATCTGTGCAGGACAGAGATGAGCCATCAACAGACAGACAGACAGACAGACAGACAGAATGAAACAGACAGACAGAGGTCTGATCCTAACAGGTAAGATAGGGTAAACACAGAGGCTCATGAATAAGGTTGTGAAAGCGATAAATCATCATTTCCTCAGTTGGAGATAGATGTTATTCAATGGAGGTGTGTGATTAAATCATAGATCAGAACAGAGGTTCTCAAACCAAGAGGCTCAGAGGGGCATGAATAGAGCTGGGTGGTATAAATGCACAATTTGGGTGTCTGCAAACAGCGATAATGTGTTTTGTGGGTGAAGCCTACCTGGTGTTAGAAAGTAACAGTTCTGCAGTAGCAGTCTATGGAATCAACGGAGTAAAAGATTAAAAAGGTCATTTCGAGTTTATATCTCACAATTCTGAGAAGAAAAATCAGGATTGCGAGATATAAACATGTTATTCTGTCTTTTTCTCCACAAAATTCAGAGTTTATATCCCACAATTCTGACTTTTCCACTCCTTAGAATTGTGATATAAACTTGCAAATGTGAGTTATAAAGTCAGAATTAGGAGATATAAACTCGCAATTGCAAGATAAAAATGTTCTAGGTTTAAACGTTACCTACGTAAAATGTTATATGTTTAAATATTATTTCATGCTGGGCTAATACATTATGACCACTATGAACTGAATATGTGAATATTATGTAGACCTATTGTTTACATCAAAATTATGCTATATACTAATCTTCTCAGGTTTCATCAGTCCAGTCTGTCCGTTTAATGCAATAAAGCTGTGCATGAAGTTGTGTAGACATCTTTTTTATTTTAATAGGAATGATTTATTTTTGACATGTCACGCCAAGCTCTCTGGTTTAAGCATAGTGTGATTGTTGGTTGTTTTTGGGTGCCAAGACACATCAAAACTCTTACATTAACATATAGAATCACATACAGTTACACCATGACTGTTCAAGTGGGCATTTATCATCTATTGTACAATGGCTTCAAATGTCATGCATCCAGTCATATTACTGTTTTGAATTTCTTGATTTTAACTCTGTCATATCTAATTTTACTTTTTGGTTCACATCCAGATAAAAAAAGAAGTTAATTTCATTTTTTAAGGAATATTCCATTAGATTATTAGAAGTTTATGTAATATAGCAGTACCGTTCAAAAGTTTGGGCTCAGTAAGTTTTTTTTTTATACATATATAGATAAATAATACTTTTATTTACCAAAAACACATTAAATTGATCAAAACGGACATTTATAGAAACATTTATAATGTTACAAATCTTTTCTTTCATCAGAACTTTCTATTCATCAAATAATCCTGAAAAAATGTATCACAGATTCCACAAAAAATTATACCTAACTGTTTTCAATGCTGATAATGAGAAGAAATACTTCTTGAGCACCACATTAAACATAATAGAATGATTTCTGAAGGGTCATGTGACATTGAAGACTGAAGTAATTGGTGCAGAAAATTTAGCTTTGCCATTGCAGAATTAAATTACATTTTAAAATATATTAAAACATTTATTTGAATTAATAATACGTTATTTTACAATTTTAGTGCTTTTCTGTATTTTTGATCAAATAAATGCAGCCTTGGTAAGCATAAGGGACTTAAGGAACATATAAATCACAAACCCCAAACTTTTAAACGGTACAGCATTTTGGGGTACAATTTCTAATAAAGATAACTATATAGTGATACATCAGAAGTAGTAGCCCTCTGGGAGATGCAAATTAAAGTTTAAGAACCTCTGACGAAAAGCATGAAGACCCACTTCACTATGAGTAGGGCAGAGAACAGGACTTCACACAACATATATATGAGATGTAATGGATTCCATGATTTGTTATTCAGCATGTGACTGATAGTGAAAGAAATGTAAAGAGAAGCAATGCACCTGTTGGTATCTTTGAGACCCATGTAGGCCTGGGAGATCTCCTTGGCATCAGTCAGCTTCTGCACATCCTCAATATATGGCAAAGGTTCAGTCATGGTTGCCTAAACACACACAGAAGGTTCACATTCTCATGTAAGTTACAAATCACTGCATACATCAACTAACTGTCACTTGTATCATCAGACACATCACAAGAACCATTTCTCGTTCACTTCATTCTCAGTTAACAAAAGTGACATTTGAACTTGTAAAGTTAACATGGAGTGTTTGCCCTTTTCAGATAAATTAACTGACAAATGGCTTACATACTGTTAATGTTTGAAAATATCTTCCACAACACTAAACGACAGCAAAAGGTAGCATTTTAGAGAAGATGAAGTGATGTAAATGATTGTTCTGCTGTCTGACCAACATACCTTTTCATCCTGACGTGAGTGCAACACAGGACAAAAGGAGAGATGAAGTTAGAAATGTTAACAAGTCTTATGAAGAGAAGAATGTTAGTGACAGATATTAATGCACAAAAACTAGGGTGTCTACATGTTTAGAAAGATCTGGAAATCCTGACGTTTTTTTTTATCTAAGAATGAAAGGTTTTGTGCCTGACCTTGTGTTGCATGGCCTCTTTCTGACTGACAAGTTGAGAGCGCAGGATGAGCACCTCTTCCTTCCGCACCTCCAGCTCCTCGTTGGAGGAGTTCAGCTGATCCAGCAGGACCGTGTACGCAGGAGAACCCGGGGCAGCGGATCCGGCCTCAGGGCTGCCTCTCAAAGACTGACGCATCTCGTTCAAATGATGTTTGAGCTTCTTATTCTCAGACTCCAACTCCTGACGCTGAAGACACAAGAGAGTGAGAGAGAATTCAGAATTATCAACATACAGAAACATTTAAACATGCAAAAAAATATATTACTATATAATATATAATTTAATATGTTGCTTTATCTTTCTCCTTTCAGACGTTCATTGTACTGGACATTTTTTTTTCAAATTTTGGCTATATATATATATATATATATATATATACAGCTGCAAGAAGGTGTTTCAACACAACTGTATTTTCATAAATAGTGGCCAGGGATCTTACTAAAAATATATATTTTTTTTTTTCAAAAATTATGACATAAATTTGCCTGATATATCTTTGTACATTCATCATTATAGAATGCTACTCTTTTAAAATGTGAAAAAAAGATGTTTGAACTTATTGAGTAACACTTTATACAACAGTGACCATGTTGCACATGCTGCATGTCAACATAATTACTAATAAAATTATAGAATTAATAAAACCTTTGTTGGCTTCAGAAAATAACTGAATATTAAATACATTCATTATCACTTACTACTTGTGTAATTACACAACAGGTAACTTATTAGAGTATTGAACTTTTATTTACTTATTGTAATTATTTATCAAAATTTTATCTAAAAAAACTGTTTAAATATTAACATTAGGTAGACATAGCTTTTCATTTTTATCTTGCAACAATGGTGAAAATAATACAGCATTAATGTGTTAGAATATCATACATACTATATTGAAATGTCCAATATAAAGGACATTTAAATATATTTGTATATGTAATTGAATATATTTTGAAATGTAATATGAAGAAATGAACATTTTTCATAATTAAAGCTCAGGTCAGGGTACAATCAGCATTATATATAACTAAAATGCAATGTTTTTTTTTTGAAGAAGAAGAAGAACTTCATAAATTAACTGCATTTGGAGAGACTTTAGTGAGTTTCATGATGAATTTTACAAACAAAAAATAAATCACAGCTTTTCAAATAATTAAAACAACTCAAACTGCAGAATGAAGTTGTTTGCACAGTGCAAAAAAACCAAAAACCCCCCCAAAAAAACAAATTATATATATATATATAATAATGAGAAGACAATGTGTGTGTATGTGTGTGTGTGTGTGTGAGTGAGTGTGTGTGAGTGTGTGTGTGCTTGTTTACCTTGAGAGATTCATACTCCAGCTCAGCGCTACGAGCTTTCTTATGTTCCTCATCATCCTGGCCAACAAGAAAACACATTTTCAATTACAGTAACACAGTGTGTACATTTATATATATATATATATATATATATATATACTGTATATAAGTATGTAAGTTTGGGTTTAGCTATACATGTTTTTAATGTAGCTATATACGTATAAAGTTAAATAGACTGTAAAAAGCTAAGGTAAAAACTTGTTAATTGGTAAGTGTACGTTCGCTTACTATATACGGTGAAAAACTAAAATATATCTAACGGGACATTTCATGTGAAACGTACAGTGAAAAAGAACAAGCCATTTTATAATTTACAGTGAAAAACTCTAAACTGTAAACATTATATGAGTTAATGAAATGTGTTTGTTTTATTGTACATGTAAGTCAAACCAGTAAAATCTGACAAAAATGTCTCCAGAATTTAAGTAATGCCACTCCTGGCGCAAAAATTCAAGCAGCTTGACTTTGTTTGATGGCTTGTGACCTTCCATCTTCCTCTTGATCACATTCCAGAGGACTTCAGTGGGTTTCAGGACTGAAGTTTGGGTTGGCCATGACAGGGTCTTGATCTGATGGTCCTCCATCCACACATTTATTAGTCTGGCTGTGTGGCATGGAGCATTGTCCTGTGGGAAAAACCAATCCTTTGAGTTGGGGAACATCGTCAGAGCAGAAGGAAGCACGTTTTCTTCCAGGATAATGTTGTACACAGCTTGAGTCACGTGTCCTTCATAAAGACGGATCGGCCCGATTCCATCCTTACTGAAGAACCCCCAGATCATCACCGAATCCTCCACCAAATTTCACAGTGGGTGTGAGACACTGTGGGTTACAGGCCTCTGTCTAACCATTAGAGGACCAGGTGTTGGGCAAAGCTGAAAACTGGACTCATCAGAGAAGATCAGAATTAGGCAAATCCGTCTTTGTGAAGAATGCATGACTTGCTTCCTTCTGCTCTGGCAATGTTCCCCAACTCGAAGGATTGGTTTTTCCCACAGGACAATGCTCCTTGTCACACAGCTAGGCCAATTAAAGTCTGGATGGAGGACCACCACCAGATCAAGACCCTTTCATCGCCAGCCCTAACTCCAGATCTGAAACCCATTGAAAACTTTTTGAATGTGGAAGGTGGAGAGGAAGATGGAAGCCATCAAAGGTCACAAGACATCAAACAAAGCCAACAAACTTGGCTTTGTTTGGAAATCAGGGTTATTCCACTAAATATTGATTTCTGAACTCTTCTAAAGGTAAAAAATTAGTATCGTGTTTAAAAATAAATATAAACTTGTTTTCTTTGCATTATTCGAGGTCTGAAAACATGGCGTCTTTTTGTTATTTTGACCGGTTGTTATTTTCTGAAAATAAATGCTCTAAATGACATTTGAATTTTAAAATTGGGAAGAAATGTTGTCTGCAGTTTATAGAATAAAACACATACATATAAATAGTAAATCCAGAGAAGCTGATAATTTTGCAGTGGTCTTTACAGATGTATAAATATTCTTTTAGTATTTGGGTTAGGTAAAGTCATTGTATTTAACTTTAAATAAAAACATTGATGTTATGTCCTCATTTAAAAAGCAAAGTAAAAGTGTGTGTGTGTGTGTGTACCCTAGCTCTAGCCCGCTGAAACTGCTCTTCTCTCCGGTCGAGTTCGTTCTGCAGTGACTGTTTTTCTTGCTCTAGTTCGGATACTCTCTTCTGTAGCTTCAGGAACAGAGACATGTCCAGTATGGCCTTGGAAACATCCTGGGGAGAGAATAAAACACATCCCATAATTATACACACAATATGTGTCATTTTATGTTTTACTCCTAGGATCTTTAAAAGGCCAAAAGCCAAAGAATTGTAATGTCAGAAAAGTAATTAGTAAACTGACCTAAAATGGATTTAAAACCATAAACAACTGAGTAATATGAATGATCTAAATGATTTCTGCTCTCACCTCCCCTCCGCGGGACCCTTCCTCGGATTCGGCAAACTCTGAGTTGTAGGTACATTCTGATTCGTTGCTGCTGTGTGTGGAATCTGTGCGCCTGTGACCAGGTTTTGGAACATTCTAGAACAAAGAAAGTATCCATCAGAGGACTGGAGGCTTATAATGAAAGGTGTGCACTGAATCTGAGCCTAAATCAGCTTAATTGTTCAAAAAAAAAACATCGATTAATTGATTTTTAAGTTTGGTAATCCATAAATGATGTTCATGATGTTCATTCATCCTCACCACGGCGAGTGTGATCTCCTCCTTCAAATCGTCGTATTTCTCCTCTAGTCTGAGGTGTTCGGTAAGGAGGTTCTGGTAGCGAGACCGTTCCTCGTTTAAATCGTTTTCTAGCTGCTGGGTTTCCTCCTTCAGAGCCCTCTGCATTTTCTCTATAAAACACATACACGTAAAACACCATTCACACACATTCCCAAAGAAAGGTCAACCAGTATTGAATAACCCAATCATCTGACTGCAGACTGACTCATGATGTTGACACTGGTACAGGACAGGGATGAGTATCATGTTAGAAAGCACACAAAGAAATGACAGACGCTGTTTGTAAAGGATTTGGATTTGTTTTTTGATCTGAGTGTACACTAGGCATAGAGTGCCAGACTGGGTGATGTTTTTACAATATATGTCATTTTATTTTGTTGCTTTTATATTATCAGAATAGTTCATGTTAATGTGCTATTTATTTGGCCATTAATTTTCCTTAAGACGGAGAAGTTGTTTCACACCAGTTATTGTCTGTTTTTAGTAAGTTGTTGTCGTGTAAACGTACCCTTAGAGAACAAAAGGCTATATATACACAAGATAATGAACTAAATATGAAACAGGTGTGAACTAATCAATAGCTGTGTCTCATTTGTCAGCCACATACGCCATCGAGGATGTCTCATTTCAGAAAAGTAACCATTATAAAACTAATCATTATTTCTGTATATTGTTGTAATTACTTACTCACTATGTAATGTAATTACTTTTCTGAAATGAGTCAGCCTCAATGATGTATGTGGCTGATGAACGCAACCTCCGGAAGACGCAGCCTTCAAATTTAGACATGGCTAATGAAACAATGAATCACCATGACATCAAAAGAACACAAACTAGAAACTATGTGTGCGTCTCAATCAGCTCCCAAGCTTCCTAGGTTGTGAATCAGTATCGTGTACACGAATTCAGGCACTGGTAAGGACAGTAAGGACCCTGGCTCACTTCACATTTGGACACTAATTATTCTTTTTCCAGCGGCATGACAACGTCCTCATTGTACAGCATCACTACTGGTATTTATGAACAACAGCAGAACTGACATCTTTCTGATATCATTTAATGTTTAATAATTTTTAATGTTATTTAAAGTACATTATGATAATACTCTGCTTGTTACAAATACGTGCAACTTTCGGCCGTAAATAAATTATAAATGTTAGCTAGATTACCTAACTAGTGATGTATGTTTATGCTGAAAACTAATTAAATAATGGTTTGATTAAAAAAAAACAAACAAAAAAAAAACATCTATCACATGTCAGTATGTGTGAGTTGGCTCACATGATTTTTCGTGCCTCAGAACTTTCATTAAAGGTGCTAAATAGGATGTTTTGTTTTATACATTTTTGCAATATTACTTGAAACTGTCTTTACTAACTGATAAAAGACTATTTATTAGGTGCACTGAAAGGAATATTATTAATATACATCATCTGTGCACGAGGTAGGGCCTTAAAAACATCAGCCAATCGTTTACGCGATCATCGTAGGTTATGAGTTACCTGCGGTGAGTCCGACATGGTGAGTCCGACATAATGAATCCACTAAGTGTGTGTGCAGCTTTAAGTCGATTATAAGGCTGATTATGAATGTAAATTGATACTTATGACTGATCGCGCTCAAACGCGTCCAGTCAGAGCCAGTTGCGTTCAGTCTGCGATTACAGTCGGTGTTCAAATTTTCCATGTTAAAGTATATAAATCTGCTTCAGGAGCAGGAAACAATCGCTGTATGTTGAGCATAGTCTTAGAATGTTTTAGCTAGTCGTTAAATGTGTGCCCGGCTTAATAACAGCGAATGCCGGTGGTAAACACTTGTGTTCCAATACTCGTGCACGAGTTTTGGGAGGCGTTCCCTCGAAAAGAGCTGTGAAGGAGGGGGGTTGTTCTTACGCATGAGCTCATTTAAAAAAATCAGTCGACGAACAGATCCTCTGTACCACCTTTAAGGGAACATTGAAGCTCCCTGGTTTTTACGGCGCATTGTTGGACATTTTAGGGGCCGAAAGTTTCAGTGCACTTGAAGGATTTTGCGACCGAGAGTTCCACTTTGTTATCATTTAATAAAAACGTTTTTTTTAATTTTTTTTTTAAGTTTATACATTTTGGCAGTGTGACTGAAATGATAGTGATATTTTTATTGAATATCATCAAAAGGCTAAAAAGAATTGAGATTTCTTTCCCCCCATTTTTTTTCATCGCCCAACAGTGATAGATTAAAGTTTTTGCATTACCTGTCCACTGCTGGCCTTGTTCCTGGATCATTCGGTTCAGGTCGTTTTTCTCGTTCTTCAGCAGGTGGTTTTGCTCCTTTAGTTCTGAGATCATCTGTCACAAACACAATCAGTTGTCTGCATGACATTTTAGTCTTTAATTATAAGAAAAAGTAACTATTTGGTAATCTGTATTATGTCATAGATGCTTGTATTGAAATGGGGACATTGATTTAACTGCTGAGAAACATTCATTTACTCAACACACATTTAATATCGTAATACTGTGGCTTTGCGAATCGTTCTATTCCTCTACTGTACCACCCTAAAACTAAAACTACTACTAAACCACTAACATGTGCGCGGAGTGCTAGTCTCTCTCTCTCTCTCACCTGTGTGAATGTACATGTCTCTTCTCTTCCCAGGTTTAAAGCAGTGTGCAGGTCTCTCTAATCCCTGAACATGGAGATACAGAGTATATCTGTGTCTTTAGATGGCTCTTCAATCTAGGAGGACTGTCTAAAAGCAGGGGAATGTGGGTAACCTGTGGGTCTAACTTTACTTTTTTGAGGATCTATTTTGGAGAATTTGCTAATGCAACTAGAATTTGCTAATGTAATGCCACACCATCAATGAAGTTTTGTAAGAACAATCAATGTCGGAGAAACAGATCAAACACACACTTTTATAAATTATTCATTTATATATGAATCATACACTAATGACTTAAAGACATTTTTAACTTGTAATTATTCAGTTAAACTAATTAGCAAAAGTTTTGTAAATCACTCAATGGTATGGGAGAACTTTAGGACAATTTGGAACCATCAATGAAGTGCGGTACATTTAATTAATCACCTTTTTTAATCAGTTAATTGACATGAGCCATCCAAATAAACTGACTTCTGGAACACTACTGAGTAATGATTCAAATGACTCAGTTTTATGAATCAGTTCATTGAAAGGAGCCATTCAAATGAACCCTCTTTAAAGGAACACCACTGGGAGATGACTCAAATGCATCAATGAATCAGATTTTTGAATCAGTTCACTGACATAAGCTGTCTGAATGAATTGACTTCCAGGACTGCGTTTAACTCCACTTTTAGACATAAAGTACACTTCCCCTCTGAGGAATCCCTGTCACTATTTTGAAATGCATTAAACTTCGTCAAGCGGGCGAGTGAAGTTTTATGTAGATGCGAAAGAAAACTCAATTTGAACAATTCGCGAACACTGAATTCCATTCTCTTCCACGTCTATTTGTACTTTAACAGACACATACACGCAAAATTATGTCAAAATGCCCATCTCAGTGAGTTTCTTCGTAAACACAGTCGCTTATGGCTTATGTGAACATAAACAATTAAGAAAGAAAACATACGTATCATTATATTGCATCCGTGCATTCGGTCTTAAAGTGACAGCAGCCTAATATTCCTGCTGCTAACCTGTACTTAATGTTAATCAAACAAAATACAAAGAGAAAATCACTTCTGTAGCTTTAACCAAGATTAATTATACTTAATTATTACAGTGAAGACTATGCAGTGTTAATATACATTTGATTATTCAATTTCTGTAACTGCTTACTGTTAGACTTGCCTGAAAAACATAAAGAAGTTTATTTCATTTGTATCTTTGTTCTATAGTATTTATCTTTGCTTGTAATTTGTTAATTATTTTCAGTGCAGATTCACTCCCCTACAAAATCACCCAATCATTCTAGAATGATTAATTCTTTCCAAATAGAGCTATTCAAGTCATCTAGTGAAATTGTTTTTATATCACAATATATATTGCAGAAGACAAAATATTGCAATGTAAGGGTTTTTTTTGTTTTTTTTTCAAAATTCATGCATCCCTACCCTAGTGTATGATATTGGAGTTATTGTGACATTTGCAGTTATTTATCCATTGCAGATTCCAACTGATCAAGGGCTTACGGCATTCCATTTAAACCCATTGCAAGTGTCTAGTAGTGGGCACAAGAGGGATGGTGGTTATAAAGTTATAAAATGGTCAAAGAAATGGACTTAAACGCAGCCGAGGACTGGGTAATGACTCATTGCATCAATGAATCAGTTCGTATTCAGTTAATTGAAATAAATGACACAAATGAACTGATTTGCTAAGAGAATGAACCTCGGTTTTTTGAAAAGTGCTTTGAAGACCGCACCAGTGCAGGTACATCACAGCTGCACAAAAAAACAAACTGAACCAGCAGCACCTGTTCCATCTCGTCCTGGTAGGTTTTTGCCCATTCCTCGATGACTTTCTTTTCCTTCTGTGTGTTCTGCAGGTCTTTGCGCAGCCGCTCCAGCTCCTCCAGAAGAGTTGTAACTTTGTTAGCGTTGTTTTTGGCATCCTCTTCTGCTCCTCGCAGACGGGTGACTTCCACACGCAGGCGCTCAGACTCTGCAGCATGGCTGATCTCTAGACCATTCAAACGCTCGCTGAGAGCACGGTTGTCCTTGTTCTAGAGTGAAACCAAAACAGAACATCAATTAGTTGTATTTAATTATGTATTTTTGGAGACTTTTAATTCTTAAATCAGAGTAATTTTATCTTTTACTCATTTTACATAATAACATTGTTTTGTTTTGCATTCTTTTTGTTTTGTCATGTTTCTTTCTAAGTTTAAATAGAACCCAATATCCCCAAACAATTCCCTTTCAACATTGATTCAGAATTTTAAACTCCACTGTATAAAACCTTCGAACTGACATTGAACCTATATTGTACTTTTTCATCATATGATGATAAACTTTCAATTAATACTCTAATTGTCATTAGAATCACTTTACAGTTTATCATTACACTGACAGCTACATAAACACACACTCTGCACAGGGAAGCCCAGATCTAAATGTGATCATACCCAGCAAACACACTATGACTCATTCTAAAGGAACTAAAAGCAGCAAGAATCAAATTAACACTGACATCTTAGTCAATATGAAAACATGCTTGTAACCCAGTTTTCTTCCATAACCTGGTGTTTTTTGACTGAATAATGATTCACAGAAAAAAAAGGTAGATTTGATTGTGAAAAGCTGGTTGGATGTAAGGAAGCTAAAAAAGTAAGAGGGTGAAAGTTATTTCATGGGCAGAGCAAGCTATAACTTTTTTATATAAGATTATGATGACAAACTTTTTTTAATGGAATAAAGTGCACTGATGCACAAGACGACCAGGAACGAGCATTAAGATTTCATATTGACTTTATAAAACCCTCCTGAGTTTTAAGCTGAACAGAAAAAAGAGTTACTTTTGTTTTACTACTCAGGAATCATATTAACTGAACTTTTAAATGAGGCACAATAAGCCCCAGCATCTCAGTGTGACGTGTGGTACCTGTTCGTCTATCCTGCGCTGCAACTGCATGATCTTGTTCTCCATGCCGATGTTGAGTTTCTTGAAGTGTTCGACCGAGCGTGCCTCGATCTTGAGTTTCTTGAGTTCCCGCTTGGCTCGCATGCGGCGGATGCAGCACTGCAGGTACACGATGGCTCTGAGCGAACGCTTGTACCACTGCCGCGCCAACCAGCCGCGGACCATCTTTTGAATGATGATGGCCTTATGCTCACGCAGAAGCTAGACAAACACAAAACAACACAACACATGATAAACAGGAAAAAACAACACAAAAATATAAATGGAAGTAATGGAAAGTAATAGCGATCATTCCAGTGACGGCGCAGTGAAATGTTCTCCAATAGCTTTTCTGTCTCACACCTTCTGCCTTTTTAATTTGCAGATATTACACATCCTGCTTCGATAATCCACTGCTGATCAACAGAGCTCTGATTGCAGGAAAATAGAGGAGTGAGAGACAGTAAGTAATAATACAGCCACAGCTGCTATGGTCCATCAGTGGGACAGTCCCTACACTGGAACAACCTGCTGCCTGTGAGATCTCATGACCAAACACACTGCTAAGGAGACATGAGGTCATCACAACACTGTGCTACTTCATATTCTTCCAGAGACTTCAAAAACTCCAACCAGTGACTAGCAAGCCAGCAAAACACTAGGATGGAACATAAAGAATTTGTAGGAAAGATCTCAGAACAAGTTTACTTCTTTTTTTTTTTTTGGTGCTCTTCGCATCCTAATAGTCAAGAGTGGAGACAAACACATGAAATGGGTCCTATATTATGCTCAATTACAGGTTCAGAAATTTGTTTTTGGGGTATACTACGTTTACCTCGTTTAATGTTCAAAAACTCATTTTTCTTATAATTTACATTGTTGCAGCACCTATTTTCACCCTCTGTCTGAACGCTCTGTTTCAGTTTCGGTTTTCTTTAAAGACCGCCTTCCAAAAAGCTCTGATTGGTCAGCCGGCTCCAGTCTGTTGTAATTGGTCTAAAAAAATATTAAGCTGCAAAAACTTACTTACCCAAAACTTTTGAGCAGTAATGTAAACTGAAATTTATTTTAGAATCAGTCACTTAGAAACACTCCTCTGTGTTTAAACAACTCTGACTGCAACTTTAACCCCATTCAGTTCCCTAGGGGTGTAGTTAACAGCTTTCACTGGTCATGTGTCCAATGCCTGAAATAATTTACTAGTTTCTAGTGTGTTAATTATAAACCAACCTGCCAGCATCACATGTTACCCTGATGACATAACCAAGCCTGTTTAAATGTTAAAGCAATAACAAAACTAAATTACAAATGCAAAGATTTGCATTTAAATAAAAGTGCAATATTGAGAATAGAAGAGTTAGGAGTGTAGTGTAGGGCAGTCAAATTAAAATGTAAATATCTAATATTTGTCGAATTTAAAATAAAAATCCACATTCCAATGCAAAAACTATGCATTTGAATTTTAGGTGTGCATCAGGCAGCCTTATAAGTGGCGCACGAGAAGAGACAATAATGTGAAAGTCATTGTTGCTTTTTAATGTTTTTGTTAGCCTATCCAGTTGAACTCATCAGAAGTGGCGCTGCTGTGTTGTCCATTCAAAACTTTGCAGAAATAGAGAAGCTCAGTGTGGAGAATATCTAGGTTATGTCAAAACCACAAACCAAGCCGTTCACACAGAACGCATTTTCTGCGCTGCTTTTCCATTGTGCACTAGACGGACATCTTTGACCATTGCATTCGCGTCTCGCACAAGAGATCTGCATGTTTAGAAAGCCATGTAAAGTTAAAGGTGCAGTAGGTGATCTAGGAAATGCTAACGTTAGCCTGCTAGCATTGAAAGCATATGATCCCACCCTCTCTGCAAATCGTCATCCAAAGCCACGCCTCCTCCAAAACACATGAACGCGCACACACACAGCTGTTCTCGGCAAAGACAGAGACGACGGTAAAAACTAACTCATGTCTCAAAGTACATAACATTACAATAATAATGAATGTAAACAACTTAGAGAGCTTGTACCTGACTGCTGCAGATTAAATTTGGTGTTGATACTGTTGACATGGAAACGCATAATTCCGAGTCTGACTGAACAGCTCCGGTTAGAACGTCACGGGTTCCCATTTCTTAATTATGGTAGTTATGGCATGAACGCAGCATAACCACGTTGTTTTGATTCGGTAGGAACTGCAAAAGGTGGCTGCTGTTTGTTTGCAGTGCTCCGTGACCCATGTCTGTCTGTAATCTGCATAAACTGCATAGCATGAAATGCACTGATGATGTCTGCGCGAACAGGGTGTGTGAAGGAATGTAGAAAACATACGCTGTCAGGCAGGTAGGACATCGTGTTATTTCATTCAGACCGAATATAAAGGGTCCTGTCATACACCTGGAGCAATGCAGCACCAAGCGCGACGCAAGTGTTTTTTGCTAGTTTCAGCCTGACGCAGTTATCATTTTCACATCCTGCGCCACGTTGTTTAAATAGCAAATGCATTTGCGCCCATTTGTGCGCTCATGGACATGCTGGTCTGAAAATGAGGTGTGTTCAGGCGCATTGTTGGTGTGTTGCTATTTTGTCAAATAGTCAAATGTGCAATTTTTTTTTTGTTGTTATTTAAAGAGCGCGTTAGTAATATGCGCCTATAGGCGGGAGCACAACGTGCGTAAACTCTGCTTATTACACACAGGGACGCGCAGCAGCACACAGACATGCCAAATTTTAAAAATAAAATGTAATACAATGTAAAAGATTATTATTGTGTGCATAAAGATAAAAAATGCTTTGGTGGAATTCGGCTTTGCCCATAGATGGTCTGCTCATGTGCTTTAACCTTGCGCACCGGCAGATCTGTTTCCTCACTAGAGAAGTATTCAGTTTTTCCGCAAATTTCACCATGTAAATAGCGAATCTGCCATGGCGCGAGTGCAACTGGCTTTTAAAGGGAATGGGAGATGTGACTCTGACCCAAAACACACCCATTACTCAATAAGAGAATAGGGACAACCCTTTTAGACCATGCACTGGGCACGCAGACCATTTTTCCCATAGTTAAACTAGCAAAAGTGGATTCGGACACGCCATAAGAGCACTTGCGCAGTGTGCTTTTGACCATGTGCTTAGATCGTTAAAATAGGGCCCAAAGATTGGATGAGCATTTTATAGTCCTGTGCCTTCCACAGACGATATATATTTATAAAAATACAGTTAGAAAATTTAACATAGTGACTGCTATCAAGATATGAGGAGACTCAACCAGTATAACAATTTTTTTTTCTGTAGAGAATCACCTATTGCACCTTTAAAAGTAGCTCAACTTTTCAAAAACATGTTTTGAAACTTTTTTCCATACCATGGCTTCTCATGTTTTTAAAAGTAAATAAGTAAAAAAAAAGTAAAAGTAAAAAAGTAAGTAAATAAGTACTCTGTGCTTCGCTTTGTATTAAACTAGGCATACATACATGCTGTTTTTTTGTTCATAATTGTTTATGCAATTTCCGAAATTATAATTATATTATTATAAAATTAGTTTAAACTTTTTTTTTTTTTTTACATGGTCATGTTATTTTATTGCTTTGAATAAACATTTTAATGCAATGCATTAATAGTTTGCTCATTACGCCATCTTGTGGCCTAAGAAGACAAGCCAAAAGCTTTTTTCCCTTCAACTTAAATTATGGCTGTTAAATTTTAATATAATTCGAATATAAGTAATATTTATGTATACAATTTGAATTTAGTTTTTCAGCCATTTTGACAGCCCTACTGTATTGTTAGCAGTGTTTGTGACTGAGGCAAATATATTAAAGAACGTGTGAGAGTGTATTAGTATGTATGGTTTCTTCTCACCGCTTTGTACAGTTGTCTGGCCATGTATGCCCTGAGGATGCACTGCATGACCAGAGCAGCAGCCTGCTTGCGTTTGTAACATTTTCTCTGGACATACATGCGCTGGTACTTCTGAATGATGATAGCAGCACGTGTGCGACGCAGGAATTTTGCAAGACTGTGGATCAGGAAGAACAACGTAGAGGTTAACACATGCACACCTTCCTTACTTAAATACTAAAAAAAACAATATAGAGTGCAATAGTCGGGTTCCAGAAGTAAAAATTCTGTTCATTTTTTCCATAGGGAAAGTGATTTTTAACAATAACTTATAAACCCTTAAAGACAGATATACTGTAAACTCCAAGATTGTAAATTGATGATATATGCTTTTGTTGAATCCATCAGTTCACATTTTTTCAACCTATTTTTCAAAGAGTGGTGAAGGACTACATTACCCATAATTCTGAAGAAAATTCCACCAATCAGAGTCGCGGTGAGAAAACTGAACCAAAAAGATCTCTGCAGCGAACGCCAACTCCCATGAAGCACCGCGAATGTCTCCATATGCTACTTAAATATTTGTAAATATATGCATATTTTGCAATAAATGTAAGATAAGTCATTTCTCTATATAAATAAACATCTTTAAATCAATACTTTTATACTTCATAATTTTAATTATGATGAATGTGATTAGATTACGATTACGTCATGCGCAATGCTTCATGGGATTTTGTTCTTTCCATCATTAAAGCCATTAAGTACACAGTCTTGCACCTTTGTCTTTTTGTTTGATTTTCAAATACTTTTTTGTTTCATATCAAAATTTGTAATGTTGTGATTCACCCAATTTTTTTTTTAAAATCCCTATGGGAAAAATGAATGTAAAACTTCCGGAACAATCTTCATGGTCAAAGTGGATGGGCACTCTTGCATTCTATAAGCTCCCTGTCATCTTATTTTGAATGAATCTGCTTTTCCTAAATTTAGTCTGGCCACGGCCACTATGAGATTAGTCCCCTCCCCCTCACCAGCGGGCCTGGTATCCACGGACGTATCTCTGGATGGTTGTGGCAGCATGTTTCATGCGCAGGTACTTCTTGCGCGCCAGCCAGCAGCGGATGGTCTTCTGGATGCGGATGCAGGCAGCACGCAGCTTATCTGCTCGCAATTTCTCCAGGTACGCAACCTGCCCCGCTCGGAAAAAGATCTTGGTCTTGCCAAACTGGTACTTATCTTGATCCTATTGGAGGGACAAAAAAAAGAGAGTGAATTAATGGACTCTTCATTTATAAGTTAAACTTTACTTTCAACTAAATTTTCTGTAGGAAATGTGAGTGGTGCCATATTCTGTCATTCTGGGTGGTTTTCAGGGCATTCTTTTTTATAGTTTTGAGTGTTTTTTTAATCAGGTCAAAAGTCCACACTGAGTATCAATATGGTTTTATGAGCTGAATTGTCTTCTTGTACCTGCACAAGTTTCTCCAAAACGTTCTTACAGGTCATCTTCCTGTCCGTCAAAACATCTTTTTGTTTCATCAGGACACGATATCTGCTAAAGAACTCTTGATACGTCCACCTGACAAACAAAAGGAGTCATGCAAACACAAATATACAGTCTGGAGGTGTTTGACAAAAGGGAATTCAGTATGGTAATGTATAGATCTTCACTGTACCTAGACGGGAAACCAGCTGCAGAGATGCGGATTGTTTCCAAAACTCCACATGCACGCAGTTGCTGTACTGCCCTCTTGGGGTCAAACCTGGTAATGACAGAAATCAGATATCAGTCTAGCATCACCATCAATTCTGCAAAACCTACTGATATAAACACAGTTCAAATAGATATTTAGAATTAAATCTCATGATGAAAAAATATTAAGGCTACACATTGTCTAAACTAGTGAGCTGCCTACCTAGACACCTTTATAGGGCATGATTGGCACACAATCGATATGTAGTGAAATTATGCTACTCTTTGCAGTTCTGTTTAGTGCTGCGGATAGCACAGAAATGACATATGAAAAATTTAACCAATATTAAAGCTGCAGTATAAGGTGCCGTCCTACAACACTACTAAATTTTTATTTAGTAGGGTTGGGAATCTTTATGCATCTCTAGATTCTGATTCTGAGAATAACAATCCAATTCTAAGGCAGTGATTCTCAACCTTTGAGATATTCAATATTCAATATTCAATGGCCTCCCTCCAAATTCGCTAAGATATTTCCAGTACTTCTGCTGTGATTGAGACAAAGAGGCTGGTTTTCAAACTTGTTTATTGATGTATTGAATTAGTATATCTGCTGTTGGTTAATTTAACATATAAAATGATTTAACAACAATTCATTTTGTGATTACATTTTGTTCTGTATTCCAGGACTGTATCTTCAATAAAAACATTTATTGAGGGAAAAGTTAACATTTTGATTTTATGTTTATTTTTAGAATTTTAATTTAGATGATGTTAGATTATTTTAATGTATTAATAATAACTTGTTAATTTAAAGGTGCAGTGTGTAAACTTTAGGGACATCTAGTGGTGAGGTTGCGAATTGCAATATGGAGAAGCTACGGTGGCAAACACAGGAGAAACATGTCATCGTCTGAGACAGCAGAGAGTAGCTCGTCAAGCAAACGCGCTCTGTAGAGCATGTTGTCCATTTAGGGCTACTGTAGAAACATGCCGGCGCAAAATGGCGACTTAACTTGTAAGGGGACCCGCGGTGTATGTAGATAGAAATTGCTCATTCTAAGGTAATAATTTAACGGTTCATTATGTAAGGTCTTTATAGACCACTGAAAACATAGTTTATAATATTGCATATCTGTCAATAGATCCTCCTAAAATTTACATATTGCACCTTTAAATAATTTTATGTCATCCTGAGGCCCACTTGCAATTTGCTGAGGACACCTTTGTGGGCCCGGCCCCCAGGTTGACAACCAGTGTTCTAAGACAATTCTTTATTGACATTTTTTTATTTTTTTTTACCAATTAATGATTTTACCAACTTTGAATATTAAATTTAGTTGCACATTATTATTAAATTAATTATAAGAACTTTTTTAATTAACTACCAATTTAAATAATGTAAATAACTTTATGTTAAGAAAGCTTAGCTATATGTTAACGTTAATGACTTCCACCCTTTTTTTGCTCTGTTGTTGTGAACACCACTTTAGTCTACATATTAGAAAGCTGACAATCTATTCCAAAAGATCAGAGAATCTCAAATTATGATCACAGTATATTTATTCTCAGAGAGAGAGAGAGAGAGAGAGAGAGAGAGAGGGAGAAAAAAAGATGATGAAAAACAAGAAAAACTGACGTGAAGGCAAATTTGTAATCGTTGGGTTTGATGCAGCGAACGTAATGAGGCGTAGTCGCATTCAGCGTCTCCATCAGCAGGTGCAGAGAGTTACGGAACTACGGAGAGAGAAGTAAATATTCATTCAAATTCTTACAGTATTTTCAATCTCATACACTGTCACTGCTTTCAAATTTATATAACACAAAAATACAATTCATGTAGATATTCAAAAAAATAGCTGGCTTCTACCTGTAGTCCGACTGTCTTCTTGTGTTCTTTGCTGGCTTGGCCGGCTTTGCTCTTGTCTGGTTTGACACTGAGGCGAGTGCGTCCTCCAGTGGTAGGAGCAGCACCGGTTGGACTCGTTGCTTTCACCTCATCCTGGAACAGCTCCACCAGCAGGTCAAACTGGGAATTACAGCCAAGACAGACTTAACACAAGCCATGTGGGGATGGGTGGTCAGATACTTTACCATCCTTAGTCAGAGGCACTTTTTGACTTAGAAATAAAGCAATGGTCTTATTAAAAAATTGTAATTAACGCTTAAAAAATTTAATTAAATTCAATTGTATATGTTTTTATATTTTATATGTGCTTAATCCTGTTCTGTACATGGTTTAGTTATTTCTGGACGTCACAACCAGATTCTTTTGAAGGAATAAGCCCCAAAAAGCTGTAGTTTACAAGGATTTTAGAACAGCTAAGGGAAGTTGTTAAAGGATTAGTCCACTTTCAAATAAAATTTGCCTGATAATTTACTTACCCCCCATGTCATCCAAGATGTCCATGTCCTTCTTTCTTCATTTGAAAAGAAATTAAGGTTTTTGATGAAAACATTCCAGGATTATTCTCCTTATAGTGGACTTCAATGGTCTTTAAATGGTTGAAAGTCAAAATTAGTTTCAGTGCAGCTTCAAAGGGCTTTAAACGATACCAGACGAGGAATAAGGGTCTTATCTAGCGAAACGATCGGTCATTTTTGAAAAAAATACAAATGTATATATGTTTTATAAACACAAATGATCGCCTTGCAAGTGCTTCCGCTTTCCATATTCTTCAAAAAGCTTACGCTGTATGTCCTACACCTTCCCTATTCAACTTACGGAACGAAAGCGGCGCCAATTCCGTTTTTTCCGTAAGTAGAATAGGGAAGGCGTAGGACATACAGCGTAAGCTTTTTGAAGAATACGGAAAGCGGAATGGTGGAACCACTTGCAAGGTGATCATTTATCTTTATAAAGCATATCAATTTTTATTTTTTTTTAAAGAAAATGGCAGATCGTTTTGCTAGATAAGACCTTATTCCTCGTCTGGTATCGTTTAAAGCCCTTTGAAGCTGCACTGAAACTAATTTTGACCTTCAAACGTTTGGAGGCCATTGAAGTCCACTATAAGGAGAATAATCCTGGAATGTTTTCATCAAAAACCTTAATTTCTTTTCGACTGAAGAAAGAAACACATCAACATCTTGGATGACATGGGGGTGAGTAAATTCTCAGGAAAATTGTATTCAGAAGTGAACTAATCCTTTAAGTCAACAGAGCAGAGTGCCTAAAACCCCTGTTTAGCTGTTCTAAAATCACTGTAAACCATGGCTTTACAAAACTTATTAGTTTTATAAAATGGTTACTACATTTTCTTGGCAAGGTTTCATAAAATAAATACACAACAACAGTAATACTGATGTAATGACGCCATAGGAGTATTATCACTTTTTTAAAAATCCAGAACAACTCCAAAGTAAGCAAAGCATAATTAACAATTATGCACGTCAAGTCAAGCAAACCATTATACAGTGGGATATTAATGAACAGAAAGGGCCATGTACTTAGATAATGTCCCTAGGGTCTCATTTACATTGATCGCTAAGAGTTGCATTCTGAGGGACACTAGGGCTAGAACTAAGCAGCATGCAGCCTAAGCAGAATAAGAGTCCTTATGGGACCAACAATTTAAACATCCAGTCCCCACACAGCAAACAAACAAACTCTGTGTTCTAATGTTTTGCCTGTTTTTACTTTTTTTAGTCTATGTATCGTACATATGGATTTCTTTGGATGTTGCATTTTAAAAGCATAGTTCACCCAAGAATGAAAATTATGCCATTGTTTATTATTGTTCTAAACCTGGATTTGTTATTTTATTTTTTCCCATTAAAGGGATAGTTCACCCAAAAATAAAAATTCTGTCATCATTAACTCAACCTCAATTTGTTTCAAACCTGTAAGAATTCCTTTCTTCTGCTGAACACAAAATAAGGTCCATCAACTGTTTGGTTACCAACATTCTTCAAAATATCTTCTTGTGTTCAACAGAAGAAAAACTAAATTTTTGGGTAAACTATCCCTTTAATTACCTTGATTGTGGAGGCCTGAATGAACCAAAAATATTTTACACTTCTCATCGCATAAAAGATCTCTAACGTTGTGTTTTGAGCCATTGCTTTGACAAAGCATCAGTCAATCAAATTAAAAGGCTGTGAATATCATTATTATCATTATATTCAAATTGTTTGGCCTCCACTATCACAACTAAAAAGAGGCTTCAGTCCACTTTAAATGCAAAGAGTTTTTGGTCACTGGACAGCTCTTAATTTCATGCTCAAAGTACACCAAATTGATGAATTTAACTTTAAAATGTTCTTCTGTGGCAAAATGCCCTCATAGTCTGACAAAATCCTGTTGAAAAGGTTTTTTAGTTTTTTTTAACTCATCTTTGATTTGAGTGTTTCAATAAAGGGAAAGACTTTCACTAAACAATGACTAAAATTTAAGTCCGTTCCTCAGATTAAGCTCAAGTTTATGAATCACATCAACCACTTTTAGGGTGCTTTTTTTTTTTTTTGAGCTGGTCACTATAAACAGAGTGAGTGAGTAAATAATAACTAGTGATCTGTCCTTTTAATAGTGTAAAAAGTGTAGTCCAGTTGATATCAAAATGTTTAAATTAAACATATTTCATTCTGTCTGAGTTGAGTTTGTTTGGATGGTGTTTGGAGGCTCTAGAGCTGAAGCAGGTTTTATTTTCAACAGAGTCAATGCAGTACTGAGATTGTGGCCCGCACAGCAGAAAGCAGCAGATTGAACATGCTGACACATACACACACACACACACACACACCTCTCATACGCACAAACTTCCAAACCATCCAATCTTAATTTTTGTATCTACTAGACAGCAGCGATTTTAGAGAGATAGAGAGCTAAAGAGACAGCATGTATATGCTCAATTTTACCTTCTGCAGGGGGGTACAGGTTGTCATGTTCACAAACAACACATAGACAACATGACACAATGATGAGAAAATAGAAACAGAATTAACAAATGCAGAAAATACAGATACATCAGGCAGATGTATATATTTTACTAGCTGAACAGCAAAAGCAGCTCAGACACCAGCTCTGAACCATATTGTTATGTTGGCTTGACAAAGAAATACTAAGTAGGCCTATCATTCTAAATTTCTCTTTTCGTGATCCATGTAAAAAAGAAAGTCAAGGAGGTTTGGACTCACTTCAGATAACATTTCTATCAGTGCTGTCAATTGATTAAAAAAATTAACTAATTAATGACACATTTTTCTGTAATCATGATTAATCACACTGAACATTACAATTTGTAACATTTTATACTGCAATACAGATTTTCACATTGAATCTCCAAATTAATGTAAAAACAATATGAAGATGGTATATTTTAAATATTTGTTTAATGGCATTTTATTTTACTTTTAAGTAAACTTAAAAAAAATCTTCACATAAACTCATAATAAACGTCAAATTTAGCTGTGCATTTAAAGGGGACGTATCATGAAAATCTGACTTTGTCTATGTTTAAGTGCTATAATCGGGTCCCCGGTGCATCTACCAACCTAGAAAACTTGAAAAAGGTTTTTGTTTTGGTAAGCCTTTCTCTGCAAGCATGTAAAAAAATGAGCCGCTCAGATTTCCCTCCCCTTGTGACGTAGGAAAGGGATCTTATTATAATATTACTGCCCCCTGAATCTGTATGTTTCCACCCACGGCGCCGCCATTTTGTTTTCGCAAGCAACAACAGTGTGCCAGTAACACTGGTCCTGGAGCGCAGCTGTCCTGCACAGTTTAGCTACAACACTGATCAAACACACTTGAATATCTTCAGGATTACTAAAGCTACATGAAGGAAGGTGAGTTGGGCCGGAGCAAAACTCTGCACGCAAGAACGACCATCCCTGATCTTGTGATATATCTCAGCATTGTAAGCATTATCACCAGACTGCTTTGCACACGAGGGTCAGTAAAACACAGGATTTGTGTTTTACCAACTTTTCATGATCCAATTTCATATATATTTCGTGACGTTTGCAAATTGTCTTTCTTAATGTGTTTCGTTAGCACGTTGCTAATGTACTGTTGAATGTGGCTAAAGTTACCATTGTTTCTTACTGTATTCACGGAGACCAGAGCCATGTCGTAATTTTAATTTTTAACCTGAAAACGCTTGCAGCCTGTATAATTCATAAATGCATCTTCATTCTTGTTGAGTCTCCAACAGTGTGTAGCTTTAGCCACGTTAGCTGTGCATCACGCTATCAAACTCATTCAGAATCTAATGTTAGCAAACATCGACAAAATACATGCCATACCTACGTGTTCTGATATGCTGCATCACGAACAGTTTGTAATGATCCATTTTGAGAGTTATATTTGCTGTGTGAGCTTCTCCTGTATTGTTTATGCCTCAGTGTATTGGAATCGTAAGCTTGGGGGCGGGGAGCACGAGCTCATTTGCATTTAAAGGTACACACACCAAATCAGCAATTTTTTTTTCTTCCACCCAAAAATAGGCAGTTAAAACATGGTATATTAAAAAAATCCATGGGGTATTTTGAGCTAAAACTTCACAGACACATTCTGGGGACACCTGAGACTTATATTACATCTTGTAAAAAGGGGCATAATAGGTCAGTGTTGTATATAGAGTAGGAGTGATGTTTATGTCTCTGTCTATATCAGCTCTCTTTGAATGAGAGCTGTCAGTTCATTTTTTCCAGTTTATTTTGTGCATTAATTTTCTCAAGTAGTAAGAAAAATTGCTTAATTTAATCACCGAAATTGACATTATTTTTGGCAACCCTAACATATCCCTTGAGGGAAAAAAAGCAATAAGGTTTTGTCAAGCCAACATTAAATTTTGTCTTGATGAATCAATTCAATCAAATGATAGACACAATGAATGAATACTCATTAAAAATGTTCAGAAGTTTTAATGATTTTTAGCTGATGTCTGGCTTTATTTCTAATTTATAAGAAAATATAAATGTGTACATAGATGAAGTAAGCAAACACACACATGATGATATGAACAGGTGATCAGTGATATGAATGTGAAGTAAAAATTAATATGGTAAAAACAGGTGACCTGTGTAACATGTGAAGTGAAGGATTTGGATTAACCACTAACAGACTGATCTGGATAAGCACCAGAGAGCCGAGCCCATTACTGATATGAATTGTTAATTTTAAATAATACTTGACTTAAAGAATAATTCTGTCAATTTCAGTTTAAGGCATTAATATTATTCCCAGGCAGTTTGGATTAGTACGGCATGTGTTTGCTCTTACCGCACACATTTACTGCCTCACGCTGAGGAGAAAAAGCGTTAGAGAGCATTCAGAAACCCCCAGATACAGATGAAAATGATTTGATTTTACAGAATCATAGAATCAAAAGGCACTTAAAGCTCACTTACATTTTCTAAATCCAAACATTTGAGTAAAAAATATGTATTATGGTAAATATGAAATTGGCCAGTTAATGTTTTAAGTTTTTTACAAGTTATTTTTCCTATTAATAGATAAGGATTTAAAAAAAAAAGAGAAAAAAAGTAAAGCCATTTTGTAGAGATTTCACTGTCAAATCAAAATCAAGCCCATGAAATATGTTTGAGCTAAACATAACTAGAAAAATGTATAGTCTGTATAAAAAAACACCATGACTTGTCCATGATTTTTCAAAATGTTATACATTTCCATGACTTTTCTAAGCCTGAAAACAATATTTCTTTATTTTGTTTACTGTGGGAACCTCTTTTTGAACTCAATTTCTTAACAGTCAGGTCAGGCCAGGTCAGTAAAATTACAGAAGCTTTTGAGATTAGTTCACTATTTAAAAAACAAAAACAAAACAAAAAAAATCTCAGTATGAATACCATAGTATTCTTTGATATACCTCGGAGTACCAAGTAAATACCATCCCAGCTAACGGAACATTCTCAGAATGTTCTGGCAAGGTTCTCTCAAAGTTATGAACAAACATCCTTCCAGTAATGTTAATAGAATGTTTGTTCAAAGTTATCTGGTCTTTAATAATGTTCTTAATACATTAGTATAAAAACTTTATTTATACAGTACATCATTCATTGAACATTTTTATCAGAAGTGTTTTAGTTGGACATTTATTTAAATGGTTCCAAGTTGTTCCAAACCTGTGTTTCTTTCTTGTGTTGAACACAAAAAAAGATATTTTAAAGAATATTGGTAATATTTTACGGCACAGACAGTTTACGGCACCTATTGACATCCATAGTAGGAAAAAAAAAATACTACTGAAGTCAATGGCCAACTGGTTACCAACATTCTTTAAAATATCTTATTTTGAGATACAGGTTTGGAACAACATGAAGGTAAGTAAATGATGATACAATTGTCATTTTAGGGTGAACTATCCCTTTAAGAGAACTTTAAGCAATAATGTTTGTTTTTGTTTTTTTTACTTAAAGGGAACGTTTCTTAGAACATTTTTGTTAGCTGGGAAATAATTCAGTACCATGGTTTATATCAAAATGCTATGGTATTACGAGCTGATTTGATTTGAGCCATACGTTTTGGAAACTCTAATACTGTATACAGAGCCTTTCATCAGTGAGCCTGTGTCTGGAATACCAAATATGTTTGAATACCTTCCTGAAAAATCCACAGAACACACCCCAGACCCTGAAGGCACAACTGACGGGTAAGGTTTGACTTCATAACAAGAGCAGGTATGCACTAGCGTTCTGTCTGAACAGGTCACATTAAAGAGCAGTCAGAGCTGCCGAAAAGCTCACATTTAGGGCTTAAAACGGCTCTAATTTTTCGATACTGGGACTCAAGACACTGTAACATAATGAACTAAGACAGGACAAGAATATGTAAGGATCCAAAGAACTAGAAATATGAACATCTACTTCCTTGAGCTGTGTAAATTTCATGTTGGAACTGTGACAATGGACTGCACTAATGCTCCTTTACCAGCAGATAGCACCGTTCCATTGACCTTCTCACACTTTAGGCCTCATTTAAGGTCAAAAATCTTGGATGAAAACACCCTGGCTACAGCTAACACTGATTTTAAGGCTGGTTTTGTCTCATTATACAGGCAATAACTTAACCAAAACCTCTCAGTTTCGGGTTTATAAACAGGTACATTACAGAGACAATTTGACACTTCCTGGCCATTTTTACCAAAACATTACAGCACTTGTTCATAAGCTAATAGAAGGCCTTCTTATGTAGTAATTCAATAAGTGCTCTTTCAGAGAAACAGAGAGGTATTCACTCACCTTACTGGCCTTCAGAACATGTATCTGCTCCTCGTTCACTGTATCTTTATTCTTCTCCAGAAAACCATCACACTGATACTCCACCTGACAGATACAGAAAGACATTAGAGGTTATCATATAAGGAAGAAAATCCACGAACGAGTCTCTGAATATAGTTTCTGTTTTTTCCTACATAGCAGTATAAATACATAGAGAGCGAATTGAAATTTTTACATCCGCATTCTTCACAAATTTTNCCTACATAGCAGTATAAATACATAGAGAGCGAATTGAAATTTTTACATCCCCATTCTTCACGAATTTTTGATTAGACTTTAGATTGAATTTTTGAATTGCTTTATTTTAGTATAACTGACATATTATTATATTATTTATTCATATTTTGAATAAATGTTTATTTTTATATTTTCTGTTTTAATTTTTTTTTTATTATGTTAGCAAACGAAAGGAATCCAACAATCCAATCAATTCCTGATGGACAACATCAAGTCCAGTCCTATATTTTTTTCTCATTCATGAAGCCATTTCACTTAGTTATATGTCACAATATGGAAGAAAATACAATTTTAACTTTGATTTCATTCCAACTTTAATAAACGATGTAAAAAAAAATGTCTTCATTGTGAGTTCATGCTACCTGATTAAGTAATCTTATTGTAAAGTTACCAATATTTTTTACTTTTATGTTTACCATTTACTATTTTAATGTTTACTTTATTTTTGTATATTATATATTTATATATATTATATTATTTGTGTTTTATTTTGATAGTTTTCATTTTAAAATTTCAGATTTTTGTGCTTCAATTAATTATTACCTTTTCCTAAACTTACAAACCCCCTGCAGATCCTTCACAAACCCCAGTTTAGGAAACCCTGACATAATTTAACATTTTGTTGATGACAAATTTTAAAAAAAAAATTTCCTCTTTGTATTTTAATATCAGTACTGTACAAGAATATGCTATTAAAATCTATGTGATAAAAAAAGTAAGGTCAAAAGTAAAATATAAATAATCAAAAAGTACTCAGATTACATTACCTAACATGTGTAATGTAATATATTATGCTACTAACCACAGTTTTCATCATTTAATTTGTATTCAGTAATGGACTACATTATGTAAGCAATCTACCCAGCACTGATTATAACTGAGAGCTCCATTAAAGTCGGGCGCACACTGTAAGATTTATAATAGTTCTTTACGAATATTGCTTGTCAGACTGTACGAACATGATCCCCGCTGTAAGCCATGTCAACCTGTGGGATCTCAGTTGTTATTCATGTCAGACTGTAGCATTAATTTTGATCATGGCTTCTCTTTAAAAGAAAACTGGAAAAAAATGAAAGATAATAAGTGTGGAGAAAGTGGTGGTTTGATGTCTCACTAATTGTGTCATTAGGTAGTTCCTATTGTTTTTAGATTTGACGGTCGTCGTAGGAAAAGTCAAACTGCAGGAATGTGCATCAAATCTTCCGACACTGCCAGAATTTCATCAGAGGTAAACTTATCTCAAACGGCTAAATTTGAGCTAAAATCGTACAGTGTGAACCTGGCTTAAGTCTACAAAAGCTACAAAAGAGCAACCACCCAGAAAAAAAATGTTTTACACAATGGGTACAAATTACATGTTATATTATGTATTCTATTAAATTTATATCATTTAGGGTGTCATTTATATTAGTAATGCTGATTAGAGAATTAAAGGATTAGTTCACTTTAAAATGAAAATTACCCCAAGATTGACTCATCCTCAAGCCATCCTAGGTGTACATGACTTTCTTCTTTCTGAGTTATATTAATAAATATCCTGACACATCCAAGCTTTTTAATGGCAGTGAATGGGACCAACCAGTTTGAAGCTCAAGAAAGCGCATCCATTCATTATAAATTTAATAATTGACAATTTATTAATCTATTAATTTATTAATATTAACTCCGATTGTATTCATCAGAAAGAAGAAAGTCATGTACACCTAGGATGGTTTGAGGGTGAGTCAATTGTGGGGTAATTTTCATTTTAAAGTGAACCAATAGTTTAAGTGGAGCCTGATTTAACCTTGAGGATGTTTGAGAAAGCACCTGCTAATGCTCAAACCCTGATTTGACTGTGTGTGTATTAAATATCTTTCACACACTCTAAATGTGGCTTATGATATCCGTCCTCCTACTCCATGAGTGTTTCCTCACAGATATCATACACCATTTCTAAAAACAGATCAGCAGCCATCAGAAGCTCACGTGAAGACGTCTGAGCGCCCTTACATGAAGCACACAGGAGACCTGACTCAGTTGTTTTGGCATTAGCATGTTTCTAAGCTAACAGAATGATACTCGCTTAAGTTTTTTTTTTTTCTTCCTCTTTTTTTTAGAACTATCTATGTTTTAGTGTCTATTGTTTTTAGAAGATCCTTTACGACAGAAGTGTACTTACAATGTCTTAAAATGCTAGACCTGTTTCACATACAGTTCATCTGTGGCCTGTCTGACAAGAGTTTCTACAAATGCATCATTAAATCAAAATTGACAATTCTTATTTTTTTTTAAATGGAATTTTGCATTGTTTTATGCAAATATTGCATTATTATAAATGATTTATCCATTTATTTTTGTGTCCTCATAATTTTCAATCAAAATAAGTTTCATCTTGCAGTCTCATCTCTTCTCTGATGAGGTGTTTGCTGGCACGAAGGCGGGACAACCTGTCACTCACATGACATCACAGCAATAGCAAACCACAACGAGCCAATCAATTCCCAACGGATAAAATCAACTCCGGCTCTATATTTTTTCTTGTTCAAGAAGCAGTTTCACTCTGATATACGTCACAATAGTGAAAAGACTATCCAAACTTCTGTTTCATGTTGACTTTAAACATTGTGACATCTATTTTACATGAGGTTGATTACATGAACATCCAAATGGTAATTATTCCCAGATAAAGTCTGCTTGTTATTGTGTGTGAATCCTGACAAAACAAAATTATTTGCTTATTATAATTATTGTATATTGCTTCATAAAAGCCTATATTACAAAAAAAGAGTGTGTTGATAAATAGATGAATTTTCCTGCTGAGTTTAGCGTGTCAAACAACCGTAAAAGGCACAGCACCAGAACTCCACACTCAGTCACGAATAGGATGTTTGTTGCACATGATTTATGCCAGCAGTGTGAATGCTGTTAATATGGTGAAATGAACATGCACTGTTCTGATGCAGTATGTGTGAGGCAGCTCAGTAGGTTTTTTGGAATAGAAATACAATTTCTCTTTTGTCTGATATTTATATATGAAATGACACATACAGTACTGTATATCACAGTTTATCAGAAATGCTGAACCAGCCTTGTGTGAAGCGTGTGTGTGTGTGTGTGCACCTTATCTGCAAAGTGCTGAATAATGAAAGCTTTATTGGACATCCGTGGCTTTTCAAAAAGTGCACACGTCTTCAAATGAGTGTTATACAGTTTCTGAGCCCAGGAGTCATCAGAGCCCTTCGGCATCTAAAAGAAAGAGAGAAAAAGAGAGGCTGTACAGTATATGAAGTAAGAACAGTAGTCTCAAACAGGATTCCAATTACACAACACAGTACTTGTTTCTGTTTTCAATATTGATGATAATAGGAAATGTTTCTTGAGGACTAAATCAACAGATTTCAGTGACACTGAAGACTAGAGTAAGGGGTCGTTCACACAGAATGCATCTTTGCGTCTAAAAACGCGAGACGCGGCGCTCAGGAATGGTTTTAAAAAAAGCGCAGTGCAGAACGCAAGGGTCTCGAGATGCTTTTGAGACGTGATGCGATAACGGCAATAACAAACAAATAAACAGTTGCCACGCCAACTTGCTACTGTAACAGAAGCTTGCAACGCTCGCTCCGCCTCAGAGTTCTTCTGATTGTTACCGAGTTGGAACAGACATTGATGAGCAGTGCTGAGTGTAAAAGTTTAAATTCTTTTAACTTGACACGCCGTCTTAAAAACGTGGCGATCATGTGCGAGGCACTGCAAAAGACGTAAGTGTAACGGTCATGCATGTAGAAAAACACATTCTGTGTGAACAGCCCCTAATGGTTGCTGAATATTCAGGTTTGCCATCCCAGAAATAAATTACATTTGAACACATATTTTTAATTGTACTAACCCTGTAACACCTTTTGTGTTCCCGGTCAAAAATGACCGGCCTTGTAAATTGCTCGTTATGCTGTATTATCACCAAATATTATTGGATTCAATCTTTTTTGTCAACTTGTTTTCTTTTAATTAGGACAGGTTTTGTATTAATTTTTTGAAACTGAATAATCACAGGCCTCATTGATCTGAACCTGTGCTAACCTGTTTCTTTTCCTGAAAGAAAACTAGTTAACAAAAAGATTGAATCCAATATTTGGTGATAATATAGAGTAATGAGAGATTTACAGTATAAGCAATTTTTAAAAGGCCGGTCATTTTTGATGGGTAACACCACAAATGGAGTTTTATTACTCTAGTCTCATGTTTAACTTTCAAAACTGTTTTAATGTATATTGTGTTGCCCCATAGACTTCATAGTACTGCAAGTGAATTTCTTCAAGTCAAAAATGTTTTCTGCAGTTATTGACAGATGCTGTGCATGAAGGGTTAGTTCACCTGAAAATGAAAATTCTGTCATTAATTACTCACCCTCATGCCGTTCCACACCCGTAAGACCTTCGTTCATCTTCGGAACACAAATTGCAATGACCAGCAATGACATTTCCTCTCTCAAGATCCATTAATGTACTAAAAACATATTTAAATCAGTTCATGTGACTACAGTGGTTCAATATTAATATTATAAAGCGACGAGAATATTTTTGGTGCGCCAAAAAAAAAACCCAAATAACGACTTATGTAGTGATGGCCGATTTCAAAACTCTGCTTCATTAAGATTCGGACGTTATGAATCTTTTGTGTCAAATCATGATTCGGATCGCGTGTCAAACCGCCAAACTGCTGAAATCACGTGAGATTCATAACGCTCCGAAGCTTCATGAAGCAGTGTTTTGAAATCGGCCCTCACTATTTAAGTCGTTATTTTGTTTTTTGGGCGCACCAAAAATATTCTTATTGCTTTATAATATTAATATTGAACCACTGTACTCACATGAACTGATTTAAATATGTTTTTAGTACATTAATGGATCTTGAGAGAGGAAATGTCATTGCTGGCTATGCAGGCCTCACTGAGCCATCGGATTTCAACAAAAATATCTTAATTTGCTTTCCGAAGATTAACGAAGTGTGGAACGGCATGAGGGTGAGTGATAAATGACATTATTTTCATTTTTGCATGAACTAACCATTTAATGTGTATTTAATCCCAAAAATGATCACAAATATGCATCTATTAAAATCTTATAACATTCTACATTGAAAACATCTTGTTCAGTTTAATTCTTAATTGTTGAATTTGTAAATATTTGTACTTGCAAATTGTCACAATTTTTTATCACGCATATGGATATATTGAAACTTTTTTCGGATATTTTACTTTTTTACAAAAGGTTTTTTCAATACAGTCAATCACAGTAAAAGATCTTAATTTACAATAAGACTGTGAAGATGTACCTTGCATTCTTCATCCAGCAGGTCCAGAATGCCCATCTTGGCCTCAATGAGGTTGATACATGGCTGATTATCATAGAAATCAATGAGAGTCCAGGGGATCTGCTCTTTCATATACTCCTCCTGCTCCAACTTAAACACATGCTGCAAACAAGAGAAGACGAGAATACAACAGGAGGGTATGAAAGGAGATAGATCACAATAAAAAAAACTGAATTATCAACAATCAAACATGAACTGATGAGATATGGTGTCATATAAAGTGGGTCAGAAGTCTCACCATGTTGAACTGTTGCTGTAGTTTCTCATTGGCATAATTAATACAGAACTGTTCAAAACTGTTGATTTCAAAGGTCTCAAACCTGTAAAAATAAATCAAAACATCACAATTCACTTCTGTAACTCTAAACTGAATATTTTTTAGAACCAGTGTGGTCTGTTCTTAAGGGTATGTATATGTGTGAACACCCACCCGTAAATGTCTAGGACACCGATGAACGAGTGCTGCTTGACCGTAGAATGCAGCGATTTGTTTACATGGTCCACGATCCAGTTGAAGAGTTTGGCGTAGATATGTTTAGCGAGGGCATCACGGGCGTTTATGGCCTGTAGTTTGGGGATGGGCTTTATGTACGTCTCAGTTGCAGTCTTCAGCTTCTTATGACACAGCCAATGAGACATGTCTTGATATGTCACGCCCATCAATTCACAAAACACACTCAAGTGACCATTATTTGGCTGGATGGGAAAAAAAGAGAGAAAATTACATCATTACAACAAAATTAAACAAATTCATGTCACACTAGGGTTGGCTCGATACCACAATTGTGGCTTCGGTACAATACCAGAATCTAATACCTCGATATCGATACCATAGGTGACTAAGCAGCCTCAAAAGATAACTGAATTAAAAACTTTTTTTTATTATTATTAAGAACACTGCATGAAATTCTGCAGTAACAAATATGTTTGCTTGTTTTCAAGCATAAGTATATAAACAACAAACAGTACTCAGTAAAACTGGTGATACAATTATTATTGTATTTTTTTTTATTATTGAACTATTATTACTAACTATTAATTACTATTATTAAATTGTACAAAAAGTGCAGTCTTCCTATAAAAAGTAACACATTACACAGAACAAGTGGCAGATCTATTAGTTTGTATTAACGCTCCAAGAATTAATGCACAGACATATTTTAACACATAGTATCAGGGTTTTTTTTGGCAAGACATTTCTTCAGTTATTTAGTTTATATTTTCGCTATGCAACAATAGATAGACCTGCTCACAATAAAATCACATTGGTCCAAAATGCCACTCCGCATATTTGAACTTTAAAGTCAACATGAAACTCACTGGAATGATACTGCTGTCCGAGTCTCTATCTTTCACTTCCACGTTCCCCAGGTGCAAAATCGAAGCCAGAATCCGAAACAAGCCCATCTGATAAGACTCATTTACACCTGAAGAGAGACAAATGAACAATATGAAAACATCAAGAAATCAGCACAAAATCAATCTGTCTAATAGGCTAGCTAGAAACCATACAGTTTTGAAAACCACTTGAACTGCCTTCATTTCCGCTGCCTGAGGAGTCTCAGGTAGTCTCGACTGTATCCAACAGAGCTTGGAGTTAACATGTTACTAAGCTAACATATTTTATTGATACTTTTGACATTGAATGAAATACATTTAGTTGTTTATAACCTACATTCCTCAGAGCTTGCACCACAATGCATTCTGGGACTTCCCAGTCTGCTATCAGGGGCGTAATGTACCTAGTTTTCTAAAAGTCATGATAGTCAAGTGGTGCAAAATTGCAACTGAACTTGACTGCCAGTCATCGCTCTGTAATTTCGTGTATGGAAAACAGCAATTTGTGTTTAATGGAAAAAAAAAACCCAACTCCAAGTAAAAATGACTATTATTGTTTATGATAAAACTTTAATTAAGTTTTCATTGAAATATTATATAATTTTATTAACTCTTTAAATGCAGTCAAATTAATGTTATGTAAAATTTTTGACAAAATCCTCCAACCAACACACAAAAACTTCTTTCCCCAGGTTCACAGACAAGGCTTAAGGCTAGACCCAGACTAAAATGCATGTTTGAGCTGTTTAAACTGAAAGCAACTTGCACTGACATATCTTAAAATATGCACACCAGTAAGGTTTTTTTTTTTTTTAAAGGTTTATAAAGCTACTTAAATGTCCAAATTGAACTAAAACCTAGTCCTGGCTTAGTCTAAGTCCTGTCTGTGAGACCAGGCCCTTGGTTCTAAAAGAGTATTTTATTCCATATTTTGGCTTCAAAACAGTGAATTTCACCAAATGGGGCAATAATAATAAAATTTAAAAAAAAAGTGTTTTGGAAGTCGCATTCAAAATCCACTGGCTCAAAAATCTGAGGGGGCACATGCAAATCATAATAAATAAAAAAAAGAGACATAATTGACTAGTAATTCAGATCTAAATCTTAAATTATTTACTTTAATTTCATCTCTTAAATGACACTCTCTCATCTCCACCTATAGCTGGTGTGTGGTGGCCGCACTGGCGATGTTCTGTGGCTGCCGTCGCATCATACAAGTAGATGCTGCACACCGGTGGTGGGTGAGGAGAAACCCCTGATATGATTGCAAAGCGCTTTGGGTGTACAGTAGTACATAGTAAAGCTCTATATAAATGCCTCATTCACTCATTTATTCATTCACTCATTCACAATCTGCGATTTACTCCCTCATCTGAGATGGTAATTTTGCACATTAAACTCTCAACTACATGAGAAATTGTTGAACTTTCAGTCTGACCTAGCAGTGTGAAGGCATTCCTAGTGGTCGACATCTCCTTGGCATCATCTATTCCATCTATCACTGGGTTCCTGCCTTGTTTGGTATAGTGAAAATCATCAGCCTTCCCTGTGGAGAAAAAAAACACGCACAAACTTTTATTATACCACTCAAATGAAAAAATATATATATGAAAAAAAAAACATCTGAATTTCTGGAGGATCTACCCCAAGGCTAGGTTATCATCAAACCCAAGCCCAAATGTTGATGTGAAACAATTTTATGATCTAATGAACCAATAATTTCTTACGTTAGATATGTTCAAAACAATGAGCCCTGAAAAGATGAGCCCTTTTTAAACAATTAAATATCCATTTAATCTTAATTAAACATAATGACACCACAAAAACAATTAGAATCAACGTACCAGTTATCTCAATTTGAACAGATATACTGAACAAATACAACTAATAAACCTATAAAATACCCTCATTTATAATAGAATTAAAATAAAGTGACAAACTGCAGCATTTATTAAATTAATATGGCACAAAAAAGAAAAAGATGTAAAGTGATTTCTGTGCAAGGCCTCAAATGAATTACTGAATCTATTTTCTGTACTGGTTAATTTAAATGAATCGTCTGAGCGTACTGATTCAACAAAATAAACTGGACTTTTCAATTTAACCTGAAGAAGAGGTCAGTTTGAGTGAAAATATGTTTGATCAGTTTGCTGGGTTCTAACCTAGTATGATTCTCAATCAAGTGACTCTTATGAGTTGGTTCCTTTTAGTGAATCAAAATCATAAAGTTCACAACTGCATTATGTTGTAATTAAAGGGTTAGTTCACCTAAAAATGAAAATAATGTCATTTATTACTCACCCTCATGCCGTTCCACACCCGTAAGACCTTCGTTAATCTTCGGAACGCAAATTAAGATATTTTTGTTGAAATCCGATGGCTCAGTGAGGCCTGCATAGCCAGCAATGACATTTCCTTTCTCAAGATCCATTAATGTTCTAAAAACATATTTAAATCAGTTCATGTGAGTACAGTGGTTCAATATTAATATTATGAAGCGACGAGAATATTTTTGGTGCCCCAAAAAAACAAAACGACTTATGGCCGATTTCAAAACACTGCTTCATGAAGCTTCGCAGAGTTATGAATCAGCATGTCGAAACATGATTCGAATCACGTGTCAAACTGCTGAAATCACGTGACTTTGGCGCTCCGAACCGCTGATTCATAACGCTCCGAAGCTTCATGAAGCAGTGTTTTGAAACATCACTTCAAAAATATTCTCGTCACCTTATAATATTAATATTGAACCACTGTATTTACATGAACTGATTTAAATATGTTTTTAGAACATTAATGGATCTTGAGAGAGGAAATGTCATTGCTGGCTATGCAGGCCACACTGAGCCATCGGATTTCAACAAAAATATCTTAATTTGTGTTCCAAAGATGAACAAAGGTCTTACGGGTGTGGAACGGCATGAGGGTGAGTATTAAATGACATTATTTTCATTTTTGGGTGAACTAAATCTTTAAGGCTCCTGAGAGTTAAATCAGTGTAGTTACTGACTGGTTGTTCATATGACATAACAGTAAACTAAAATGTAGATAGCTAATTCTTGATCATTCATTTGGACACACTATGCTCATCAAAAGAGCTTTAATTATGCAAGAAAACTCCCCAACCATTAATGAATAGGACTACACAGATTTGCATTAATAAGAACCCTTCTCTTATTCACAGACACAGACCCTAAAATACAAAACCTTCTTCATAGATTTAACGAACGATACACTGTTGCTTGGCAACAGAGACCTTATTGAGAGATTCACACACACACAAACTCTCACATTAACGGGGCGTCAGCTGAGCAGGAAGTCAGCTGAGTAGGCAAACAGCAGGAGAGAGCACAGAGCCAGCAGTGTGTGTGTGTGTGTGTGTGTTTTAGAGCAAGTGGGTGAAGCAAACAGAAGAGATGATAGGGAGAGGTGTGTGTGGAACCAAACTACAGTAGCTTCAGTATTCATATGTGGCTGTGTGTGTGTATTTAGACCTGCACAGCCCGCTTCTCAGTAGGACAGCTCTGATAGCCGCTCTCCATGCTGTGCAAACACGAACACACTCTAATCAGACACGTTACCCCCAAACACATGTTCAACTATTTAAATAGGGACATGCCATATACTTTTTATTAATTTATAATTATTTACATAGAGTTAATGTTTTTAATATAAAATTAATTAGTACTATTAGTATAATACAATATAGTACTATATTATAATACTGTATAATAAATAATAAAATACTACTATAATAATACTATATAGTACTATATTATAAGTAGTATATAATGTAGACTAACCCTATATTATTATACTTTTTTTAAAATCAGTTTTTAATTTTTAGGATTTAAAGGATTAGTTCACTTCTGAATGAAAATTTCCTGATATTTTACTCACTCCCATGTAATCCAAGATGTTCATGTGTTTCTTTCTGCAGTCGAAAAGAAATTAAGGTTTTTGAGGAAAACATTGCTTCTCCATATAGTGAACTTCAGTGGGGTTCACCGGATGGAAGGTCCCAATTGCAGTTTTAGCGGAGCTTCAAAGGGCTCTACGCGATCCCAGACGAGGAATAAGGGTCTTATCTAGCGAAACGATCGGTCATTTTCGGAAAAAATGTAAATGTATATGCTTTATATAAACAAATGATAGCCTTCCAAGTGCTTCTGCCAAAACAGCACTTTCGTATTCTTCAAAAAGCTTACGCTGTCCTACGCCTTCCCTATTCTACTTACAGAACGAACGCAGCGCCAGTTCCATTTTTTCCGTAAGTAGAATAGGGAAGGCGTAGGACATACAGCGTAAGCTTTTTGAAGAATACGAAAGTGCGATTTTGGCGGAAGCACTTGGAAAGCGATCATTTGTGTTTATAAAGCATATACAGTTGTATTTTTTTTTTAGAAAATGACCGATCGTTTTGCTAGATAAGACCCTTATTCCTCGTCTGGTATCATTTAAAGCCTTTGAAGCTGCACTGAAACTGTAATTTTGACCTTCAACCGTTTGGAGGCCATTGAAGTCCACTATAAGGAGAATAATCCTGGAATGTTTTCACCAAAAACCTTAATTTCTTTTCGACTGAAGAAAGAAGGACATGAACATCTTGGATGACATGGGGGTGAGTAAATTCTCAGGAAAATTTTATTTGAAAGTGAACTAATCCTTTAACCACAATTTTTATTTATTTATTTTTTTTAAACGACAGATCGTTTAGCTAGATAAGACCCTTATTCCTCGTCTGGGATCGCGTACATCTCATCTCATTGCAAACCCATAAGACGTTGGTTCATCTTCAAAACACACATTAAGATATTTTTAAAGAAACTTGAGAGGTTTCTGTCCCTCCATTGAAAGTCCAGATAACCAAAACTTAGAAGATCCAAAAAGGTCATAAAGGCGTTGTAAAATGAATCGATATGAAGAGAAACAATTGCTTTATACGATGAACAGATGTTTTTTGGTGTTATATATACACATCTAAACAATCATTAACACAATCATTAACAACACAGAGCATCACTTATGGTAAACGTGGAAGCTCAAACGTGTGTGCGTGATACACAAGAACCATGTGTATGTGTTTACCCTATGTGATGCTCTTTATGTATAAAAGCCTAAATTAAATCTGTTCATCATATAAAGCAATATCATATAAACAAATATCTTAATTTGTGTTTCGAAGATTATCCAAAGTCTTGCAAATGATTAAGTAAATTATTACATAATTTACATTTTTGGGTGAACTATTCCCTTAAAGCTACACTATGTAACTCTAGGCCCTCTAATGGTTTAAAAAAAAAACAAAAAAAAACATTGAACATTGTTTTGGATTTTGTTTGGCTTCACTCCTCTGCGAATGTGGTGAATGTGGTTCGATGGATACATGGATACGGGATATTATATTAGTGTGGGCTGACAAATAAATAATGTTTGTTTTGTTTTTTTCAACTGGAGGCTCCTCGGAGGTTTGCCGTTTTGAATAATCCATGGTCAATTTTTCTTGTTGGATGTGACAACAAACTTTCAAATTCATGCTACACACAGTCAAAACTGTGTGCAGATATACAGTGTTATGCGAAAGTTTGGGAACCCCTTGCAGAATCTGTGAAAATGTAAAAAAATTTAACAAAATAAGAGAGATCGTAAAAAATGCATGTTATTTTTTATTTAGTACTGTCCTGAATAAGATATTTTACATAAAATATGTTTATATATAGTCCACAAGACAAAAAAATAGCTGAATTTAATAAAATAACCCCGTTCAAAAGTTTCTTAATACTGTGTGTGATTACCTGGATGATCTACGACTGTTTTTTTGTTTTGTGATGGTTGTTCATGAGTCGCTTGTTTGTTAAACTGAGCTCTGTTTCTTGAGAAAAATCCTCCATGTCCTGCAGATTCTTCACTTTTCAAGGATTTTTTGCATATTTGAACCCTTTCCAGCAGTGACTGTATGTATGTATGTATCTTTTCACACTAAGGACAATTGAGGGACTCAAACACAACTATTAAAACATTCACTGATGCTCCAGAAGGAAACTTGACCGCAATTAAGATCTGGGGGTGAAAACTTTTGAACAGGAAGATGATGTCCACATTTTGATTTTTTTGTTGAAATATAATTTTTTTTCATTTAGTACTGCCCTTCAGAAGCAACAGAAGATACTTATATGTTTCCCGGAAGACAAATTAAGTACAATTTACCTTGATATTCAAATTCAAAAGTTTTCACCCCCGGCTCTTAATGCATCTTGTTTCCTTCTAGAGCATCAGTGAATATTTTAACCTTTTGTAATAGCTGTGTTTGAGTCCCTTAATTGTCCTCAGTGTGAAAAGATGGATCTGAGAATCATACAGTCACTGCTAGAAAGGGTTCAAATATGCAAAAGATGCTAGAAAACTGAAGAATCTGCAGGACATGGAGGATTTTTCTGAAGAACAGAGTTCAGTTTAACTGCTCAGGACAAACAAGAGACTCATGATCATCGTAGATCATCCAGGTAACCACACACAGTATTAAGAATCAAGGGTTCCCAAACTTTTGAACAGGGTTATTTTCATAAATTCAGCTATGTTTTGTCTTGGACTATAAGTAAACATCTTTTATGTAAAATATCTTACTCAGGACAGTACTAAATACAAAAATAGCATGTATTTTGTATGATCTCTCTCATTTTGTTAAAATTATTCACATTTTCACAGATTCTGCAAGGGGTTCCCAAACTTTTGCATAACACTGTAACATGGTTTGGAAGATGGATTTTTTTGCACTCTCTTATTACTAATGTTTTATAATTTTTTAAATAATAAAAAAGTAACATTAAAACTCACCTCCCCATCATTCCTTTACAGCTAAAATATTCCAATGAATGAGTATTCCTAATCTGAATAATATTCTCGTAAATAAATAAATAAATAACAAAGAAAAACCTCTCCTCTTGAAAGAAGTATGATGGGTTATTTTGTGTGTGTTTGGCTTACCAAGTTTCAGGGCTTTAAACTCCGGGAGGTGAGCAGATGCACAGAGCTGATAGAAGATATGATAATTCCTCTCTTCATCCGCCTGGAGAACAAGAAGCGCAAGAAAAACAAAAATAGCATATAAAATTATTTAAGATCAACAGTTGGTTCCATCTGCAGTATTTTTATTGCGTAACAAGAAACCCAACCATAATTTGTAGGACTTAGAAAAACAGACTTTCAAAACAAATCAATTACTGCTCATGAAGCTGCATGTACTCACTTAAAGTGCCACTATTATGCTTTTTAGAATATTATTCAAATATATTTCGAATATAAAAGATCTACAAAGTTTTAAAAATCAAAGTGCAGACAAATAAAGTTGTCTCCTAAAAGAATAGATTCTGATCTGCCGAAACAAGTCATCAGTAATCCCAGTCTCACTTCCTGTTACATACCTATGTAACAAATTTGCCTAATGCCAGCCTATGCTCTTCATTGGCTGCCCGCAAACAATGTCTGCTTTGACCCGCAGCACCAAAACTGTAGTTGTAGCTGAGGCCTGGGAGATTTGGTTTGAGTTGTTGACATGTCGAGAAGAAGCTATTTTCAGTGCTGCGAATCCACTGTGCTGCACTTCAAAAGGATGAGCATTTGATATGGTAAAACCGACGCCATTGTTACTGTACGTATCACTGTGTATACAAGTGCTAAGGAAGCCTCCAGAGCTGAAATTCAGATACGGTAATGGACGTTTTGTTTCCGTCTCATGCTGTAAATGGTAGACAAATCACAACAGACTGAGCCATCTGACCAATAAGAGCAGAGTAGGCTTTCGGAAAGAAGAGGGGTTGAATCTTCGAACTAACCGTTTTTAGACTCTGAGAAATCAGGTGATGCTGCAATGTATCTATTATAAGAAAATTAAAGTGTTTTTTTAAACTTTCATGCAAGTAAACCTTTTAAAAATTAGGAACCTTTTATACAGCATAATAGGGGCACTTTGACATGTTTGAGAGGCTTTGAAGAACAACACTTTTCTGGAGTATATGATAATGAAGTGTGTTAATTAAAAAAGTGTGTCAGTGTTGACTGTGGCATTCATGCTTCACCAGAGATAATAAACCTGACTTCATGTCAGCTTACAGTTCATGCCATCAGATCCTTTTATGAAGAGATATTCAGAGTGACTAGATTTCAATTAGCACCAAGTAAACTATATATCCAAGAGCAAAATCATATTTCATTTCAGTTTTGAATTATATCTGTGATATATGAAGAAAATATGGATGAACAGAAATTCTAGACAGACCACAAACTCAATATTTCATGCTAAATTTGTGATGACTACTGGACCATTAATTGAATAACCTATAGCTTTGTTGAATACTGGACTATTATTGTGGCATCGTTTTCAGATTTGTCTGACCCTAAAGACATGGTTGGTCCCAGCAAATGTCAGTCAGATGGACTCTTCCTGTCTAAGTGGGTAGTGCTTGACCAGAATAAGCTGTAAAGTGGACAACATGGGCCGGTTGCATAAACATCGCCTCTAATTTAAGACTGTGTCTTAAGAACTAGTCCGACCAACAAACAGTTAATTAGGGCTAATCTTACTTTTTTGATTCAAATTAGACCAATCTACCTTTTTATGTAACTGATTTAAAAAAAAGTTATTACCAGTCTTGAAGAAAAAAATTAGATGACTAACTAAGACTAGTCTAAGCAGTTTATGCAACCGGCCACAGACAACATCACTATAGTTAGAGGGACAGAACATTCTTAAGAATAATATTCTTGGTAACTGCTATTTTCTTCTTATTTTCTAACTTGAGAGTAAAGATAATAATAATTTCTTTCTTAAGAATAATTTAATCCATAACTAAAAAAAACTCCATTCAATTGAATCTGACTTTTTGTTCCACCAAACTAGACCATCAATATATGAAAATTTAGGGGGAAAATAAAATATACCCTGGGGCATCTATTACTGGGGAAATGATCAAAAGAAAACTACACAAATATCCTTTTTTAATAACATTCTGCTGAAAAGAAGGGTAATTATTTAAATTAAACACACGCATGACACAATACCAGCACAGACTGCAGGTGGTTAGTGAATAAGGCACAGGTTTTTGTGATGAAATACCACACACAAAAGTGTCGCAATCCATTACTGTCACAGTAATGCAACAAGCTTGCAAAATACCATTCAATTTACATACTTGCATAGAGTACATTTCTGGTCAAACTCTGCATCTGACACAATCCCACATACCTAACTCATCTGGAATTCCCCTAAGCACAACAGCAGTCTCTTTGAGTATGTTATATAACACTGAACAGACATGTTTAACTCCATTATCCTCATTCCTGTCCAGCTTTAATCTTTCTGAGCTTCCCAGAAGGAGAAAAAGCCTCTGAATTCCAACCCTGTTTCTCACACCAGGGCCAGATGAATTGATTTAAGTAGGCCTGATCAGTTTTGGGGCCAGTTAATACTGGTGCAACCCCTTTGGATGACATACTTTATAGTAACTTTTGTAACTTTCAGATTTGGGCAAGCACATAAGACTTTTTAAAATGTTTATATACATTTTTTAATGATATATTAATTCAATGAAATTGAATTTAAACAGTGGATGTAATAAAAAATTGCTTTCATGACAGATGTATTCAAACATACATTAAGTCACGGCAGTCATGCCACATTAACGAGTGTCTAAACAACATTTATTGTTTGAATTTCGTAATAAAACTGTCATAAAATGTACCAAATTTGAAAGCTAAGACTTTGTTTCATATCAATAGTAAAAAAGCACAAAGCTTTGTTCACACATCAACTGAAAACAGCATAGACTAAAAGATCTTGGTTCATCAAAATGAAGATTGAATAAAAGCAACAATTCGATATTGTCATCCCAGCCCTAGCACAGCTGACAGGTTTATCTGTCATAGTTTATCCATGTTGTGTGCACAATATAGATGCTGACAAAGTCAAAACTCGCCATCGGTCAATGATTTCCACCCTCCGAAACCTCCAAAATAGTTTTCTGCCAAATATTTTCAGTTGCCGAAATTTTGGTGCAGTTTGGGCAGCCATTTATAGAGGTGTCCAAAACAATAGTGGACATTATCGAGTGCACTCGTTCAATCCCATAATGCACCTCAATGACTGTACATCCGATGTATACTCAATGCCTAGCCGCTAGAGAACACCAATGCACTGAATGTCCCGCTGCACTTCCAGCACACTCAGTGTCTGAATTCGCTCACTCGTTTACATTCACTCAATCAGTGTACTATATTAATGGAGTAATGTAGTGAATAGGCGAAGATTTTGGATACAGCCTATATTTGCTCAACGAACAGCTTTCTTCTTAAACCTAGTGAGCTGCCTAGTTGTCTACTGTTTACATAGGCAGCTACCTTGAAAGGCAGCATCCATAGGTGACTGGTTTGGAGAACTCTACATAACCAGCAATCGTGTCATAAAAAACACTCCTCACTTGAAGTGCAACAAAGACTCAACTCCAAATAAGTGTGATATTAGCATGTTGCTAAGCTAACAATACAGAACTACCAACTCTCACACATTCAGCGTGAGACTCATGCAATTGACCCTTCGCCAGGAGTTTGATGGACAAGCGATTTACCCAATCAGAACGCCGAATCCGCCATTTTGTCCGACAAAGCAGTCAGGAGTTAAAAGATTAACCTCGGTGGAGTTAAACTTGAAAAATTGTGTATATTGACGTCTTTCCACGTTTGAAACAGCATTCATTCTCATGTTAGCAGAAGAGCCTCTTCTCAATATTATCAACTCGTCTTTATCTCTAGGTCACGTCCCAAGACAATTCAAGCTAGCAGTTATTAAGCCTCTCATTAAGAAACCACAATTAGATCCAAATGTATTAGCAAATTACAGACCCATTTCAAATCTTCCATTTATGTCTAAAATACTAGAAAAAGTGGTGTCAGTCCAATTATGCTCCTTCTTGCAAAAAAAACGCTATCTATGAAAAATTTCAGTCAGGATTCAGATCTCATCATAGCACAGAAACTGCGCTCATTAAAATTACAAACAACTTACTTCTAGCTTCTGACCAAGGCTGTGTCTCAATACTAGTGTTACTTGATCTCAGTGCTGCGTTCGACACTATAGATCATAAAATACTCCTAGATCGATTGCAGAATTACACTGGTATTCAGGGACAGGCATTACGGTGGTTTAGGTCGTACCTATCAGACCGTCACAATTTTGTTTATATAAACGGGGAAAAATCTAAGATAACGATAGTAAACTATGGAGTGCCACAAGGATCAGTGTTAGGCCCTCTGCTATTTTCAATATACATGCTGCCACTCGGCAATATTATAAGAAAACATAGTATACGCACATTCCACTGCTATGCTGATGATACTCAGTTATATATTTCAACACAACCAGATGAAATCTCTAAATTATCCAATCTGACAGAATGTATTAAAGAAGTAAAACATTGGATGACTAGTAATTTTCTTCTGTTAAATTCAGATAAGACTGAAGTATTACTTATTGGACCAAAAACCTGTACAAAGAATCTTTCAGACTACAATCTGCATTTAGAAGGATGTACTGTTACTCCATCCTTGACAGTTAAAGACCTGGGTGTTATATTAGACAGCAACATTTCAAAAAAAGACTTTGAAAATCATATTTCATGTGTTACAAAAACAGCCTTCTTCCACCTCAGAAACATTGCTAAGATACGGAATATGTTATCTATTTCTGATGCAGAAAAGTTAGTTCATGCTTTCATGACCTCTCGACTAGATTACTGTAATGCATTATTAGCTGGTTGTCCTGCTTCCTCAATAAAAAAGCTACAATTAGTACAAAATGCAGCTGCTAGAGTTCTTACCAGGTCAAGAAAATATGATCATATAACACCAATTTTATCATCTCTACACTGGTTACCCATTAAGTTCCGTATCGATTATAAAGTATTGCTAATGACCTATAAGGCTCTAAATGGTTTAGCTCCTGTGTACTTAACCGATCTTCTATCGCCCTACAATCCTTCACGCTCCTTAAGATCACAAAACTCCGGACTTCTGGTTGTACCTAGGATATCTAAGTCCACTAAAGGAGGGAGAGCGTTTTCACATTTGGCTCCGAAACTCTGGAATAGCCTTCCTGATAATGTTCGGGGCTCAGACTCGCTCACCCAGTTTAAATCTAGATTAAAGACGCATCTCTTTAGCCAAGCATTCACATAATGCATCTCATACCAGATCAATTGCACATGACTATCTTTGCTTAATGTTATGAACAGCAGCTACGCTAATTACTCTCCATTTGCTTTTCTGTTTTGCCTCGGGACACCCGTCCCGAGGTGACTAGAGAGTACATCAGCTTCAGTTTGGATCCAGCCTCTTAAGAAGACCTCAGATGACCATCACCTGTGAAGAGACGGCGGCAACTCCTGCGAGGACTCGAGAAGACGCAATCATCTGGATCAACATGCACATTGCACAAATTCTATATCTTGATTATTGTTAATGTAATTCATTTTTCCAGGAGCTCATTGCTTCTACGTTCAGTTAAACTGCTAACAGTGATTGTAAATTGTAAATTATTACATTATTTGCTAACTGCATTCTTTAAATTGTAATGTTGACATGCATTCTCTGTAAAGCTGCTTTGAAATGATATGTATCGTGAAAAGCGCTATACAAATAAATGTGAATTGAATTGAATTGAATGTTCATTCATGTTTATTTGATGCTATAAATGGACTAGTAGGAAGAGATGATCGGTTTACGAGCCTCTTGAGCTGAGGCGCTACAGCAATCTGTCACAACTATGGTCACGACACATTAAAGAGCCACAAAACGGTTTTTATTGTTTGAATTTCTTTAAAAACTACACAGTTTGAAAGCTGTGACTTTGTTTAATATCATAAGTAACGCTGTCACGCCACACACGGTGAAAAATACATCGCGGAGCAAAGAGGACACTGGCAACACGTCGACAGACAAGATAAAGCAGGTTACTTATGATATTAAACAAAGTCACAGCTTTCAAACAGTGTAGTTTTTTTTAAGAAATTCAAACAATAAAAACCGTTTTGTGGCTCCTTAATGTGTCGTGACCATGGTCGTGACAGATTGCTGTAGCTCCTCAGCTCAAGAGGCTCGTGAACGATCATCTCTTCTTACTAGTCCATTTATAGCATCAAATAAACATGAATGAACATCAGAATTAATGTTGTTTCAAACGCGGAAAGACGTCAATATACACAAAGTTTACCTCCACTGAGGTTAATCTTCTAACTCCTGACTGCTTTTTTCGGACAAAATGGCGGATTCGGCGTTCTGATTGGTTAGATCGCTTGTCAATCAAACTCCGGCGAAGGGTCAATTGACACTGTTCTCACACTCTCATTCCACACATCCATTTTCTCATGTGAAATAACATCACACATCAAAGAGGACACTGACATTGCTTCGAGGTTACTTTTGATATAAAACAAAGTCACACATTTCAAATTCTGTAAATTTTATTACAAAACGTAAACAATAAATGCTGTTTTGCTGTACTTTAATGTGGCGTGACAGATCGCTGTAGCGCCTCAGTTCAAGCGGCATGGGAACCAATCTGTCTTCCTCTTTATTACTAGCACCAAATAAACATGAATGAACATCAGAAGGTATGATGAAAGATACAGTGCAGCTTATTGGAATGTATCATGTCTCATGTAATTGTTCAATGAGTGTTTCAACAATGGAAATAAGTGAATAAAACAGCTTATTGTGCATAATATGACATGTATAAAGCCATTCAATGAATATATAGCATTTTAGTTAGCCAGGATGACATAATATTTTAATCAACATATTTCTCGCTTCCAATTTTTCTCGCTTGCCATTTTGGAATTAATTTTTTAGCTCACAGTGCATTCTGGAAGTGCCTTCTCTGTGAAGGAATTTGGCCAGAAGAAGGTTTCGAAGAAGACATCATAATATTAGCTTATAGCTCACTAGGACTTGGAGTCTTGAAAGTGCAGAAAGACACAGGAGCCTTCAAGGAATGAAAATAGTCCAGTGAATTAAATCCCTGAGGTATCTGAGAGGAGCTAAAATTAGATCTGACATAAGCAGGAAGTGCGGTGTGCTTCAGAGGGTGTGGCGGCTGGCTGCTCCTGTCTGTGAACACTGTCTTATGCCATTCTTCAAAGCAGTTTCAATATAGTTATAACACAAAATAAACATAAATGATCATCAGAAGATATGATGAAAGATACAGTACAGCTAACTGAAATCACCATATCTCAAGTAATCGATCAATCAGTGTTTCAACCGTGGAAAGATGTCAATGAAACAGCTTGTAAACAATGTCACTAAATATTACATTGCCATTACAAAAGCCATTCAATGTCCATAGCTGGATAGTTGGTTGGAAAATGAACTCTAGAAAGGAGCATTTTGCTATATTACATATTTATTTTTACATGTTCTTCAATATTGAATGTATGTTTGAATACATCCGTCATGAAAAGTTATGACAGCCACCATGTAACAGTTTATATTTCTAAACACAAATTGGAGTACAAACATAAATGTCATTAAAAAGTTACATTATAAAGTTATAATTATAAAAACTGCATTATGTGCAATTTAAATGTTTGTATACAAATCAGTTGTTAATTTGAACCTTTAATATTATAGTAATGTTGGAAAACAGAATGACTCGTTTGTCCCCATCTATTCATGCCAATGTTAAAATCAAGTTAAGTATCTGATATGTCTGGGATAACATTAAAAAACATTAGAAAGATTCAAAAACGCACACACAGAGTTAATCTCTGGATCACTAAGTGTTTGATAACATCTGGTGGTAATTCTGAAACACAGCAGGCTTTTAGTTTAAGACTCCAAAGAAGAAACCACACATTCATTCAGTATTTCAGAGGGGAAAAACTGGCATGGAAAATCACATATGAGGGCAGAGAGAGAAATCAACATTTCCATCTGAAAGGCACAGAGATTTCCATGCTCTTCCCACTACCGTATTCTAGACTGATTCTTAACTCTTTTAAAATGAATGAGTGTGATAAACAGTACTATGTACGTAAACATACTCAACCATTCACAACTCAAAATTCCCCGCCTCAGTCCATTCACAAAACTACAAAAATTATTGATTCAGAAATTGTCATAGTTATGACATCACAATCATCAATACATCAACATATGACCACCCAGACCTTTACATACTATATGTACTAATTCCACATTTTATGCCAAATGCACTATTACTTTTTTCATCAGAAAGATTAGTCATCCTGACATAGGTCAAGTCTTAAATGTACAGATGAAAATAGCCTGTTTAATTCTAAATTTTAGAGAGAGGGTGGATCTTTTGGGCCAAAATATGATGCTGGAGAGGTTTAGAATATGGGTAGTTTAAGATATAAAGACCAAAGTGAATCTCCAAAGTGACAGAATGTCATTCATGCTCGTCCCTCACCTGAAATACAACACGTGATTTCTCCAGTAGATATGTCCTCATGTTCGCACCGATAATGTGATACCTTTTGTCAAAGCCGATCTCGATGTACTTTCCAAATCGACTGCTATTGTCATTCCTGGTGGTTTTGGCATTACCAATGGACTAGAGATAAAACAGAAAAAGACATCAGCTTGAGTGCAAGTACTGGACTGACCTGTGGGTTTTTTAATGTTTCAGTTAGAAGAGAACAGGGTTAAAAGTTGAAGGAGCACACAGAAAGGTTATTGATTAAAAAACACAGTGACAGGAAGATCATGTGTGTGGGAGACGACATAGAGCGTTGCCTCTCTGGGTCTCTACAGCAGGTCAGGAAGTTGATGCTGCCTCCCCCACAGAGCAGAAACCTGGTGAGGAACTCTGTCAGAATAAGAATCAGCAAGCAACTAAGCTTCTGGAAGAGCAGCATGTTTAACCAAGCTCAGATCATTTGTTTTTCACAATGTGTTATTTAGCTCCGAACAATGGTATGTATCATCAATGTGAATACTAGACTAAACACCTGAAGCTAGGCTCAACCAATGGCATGAGTTTGGGGTGTGGCTACCTTTATATATGTCCAATGGTAGATTAGGGGATTGTTAGGGGGAAAAAGGTATAAATATTTCACACAATATTTTACAATCTATTTTATTATAAGGCAGTAAAAATCCATGCTCATGCAAAAGGCATGGGAGACTTGAATCTCAATTGATTTCAACAATATAAGGTACAACGGGGCTAAAGGAACACTGGGGTAAATGGCGCATTTGACTTGCTAATGACATTCAGTTTTGTTCAAGGTAATTAATTTATCAGTTTTTCAATAACTGAAGAACATGTAAAAAGTAAGTAATTGGGGTAAAAAGCGCTCCTATTGTTAAAGGCACTGGCTAAAGCCACTATAGCTGATGTGATAAATAGCTGGCTGACTTTTCCCAAATGGTCAGTATCATTTATTAAGTTGGGTGTCCACAAACATCATCTATAATGAATCAAATCATCATTTTTAAAAATGTAATATTATGAATTATATAGTTACTACTGTACATTTTCTGCATTTTTAAAATAAACATTTTAATTACAGTGTATTAATTGAACAAAAGAACATTTGATTATTTTTTCTATCAAAACAAGATATGGTACAAACTTTGCTGAAGTGATTGTTTTATCAAATATTTACTTAGATATGATGAAAATAAATTACTTTAGCTAAAGTATTTGTATTAATACTAGGGGGCCCCCATACCGCCTCATGCATTTATATGATTTTTAAACAAAATAAACTACAGGTCCTTCTCAAAAAATTAGCATATTGTGATAAAGTTCATTATTTTCCATAATGTAATGATAAAAATTAAACTTTCATATATTTTAGATTCATTGCACACCAACTGAAATATTTCAGGT
>RJVU01063416.1:2765432-2813943 GCA_003731715.1 Anabarilius grahami | reverse complement strand
ATTTTGGGTTTTCATGAGCTGTATGCCAAAATCATCAGTATTAAAACAATAAAAGACCTGAAATATTTCAGTTGGTGTGCAATGAATCTAAAATATATGAAAGTTTAATTTTTATCATTACATTATGGAAAATAATTAACTATCACAATATGCTAATTTTTTTAGAAGGACCTGTACTTCATGATTTATTTTTCAAGTTTAGGACAGGTTTGGTGGTATGGTTAGGTTTAAGGGTGGGTTAAGGTGTAAGGGATGGGTCAACAGCGTAATTATGATGGAATTACAGAAATTAATTACATATGTAATTATATGCAGGCATTTTTAAAATACAAGTACAATGCAAAACATGTATGTATGTACACAATAAGTGCATTGTATTAAATGACTATCAAATGGATTAACGCTGAAGTCATGCGACCATGGTGTAGTTTGTTTATAGCCTATGTTTAGCTTTTTACTTCTGGTGATTAAATTTAGGCTTCAAAATTCATAAAAGTTTAGCTCAATATTGTGAAGGTTATCATGATGGAAAAAATGTGTAATAATTAGGGCTGCCCTCGAGTAAAGACTTTTTTAGTCGACTAGTCGTCATTCATTTAAGCAATTAGTCGACTAATCGCGTTTATATTAATAAACCATATAAATCAAATAATGAGCCTTTAATTGCCTATATATAATACATAGCCTAATCAGCACTCAAACTGACACATTAAGCTTGCAGCAGTTCACTGGCAAATGTAATGACAATGAATGTGGCATGAAAAAACAGAAGAAGACTGTCTGAACATTTTTATAACTTATTGATAAACTAGCGTTTTGTGTGTTTTCAGATGCAGAGATGAAGTCGACGATGCTGACTCTCCACAGTACTGGACGCGCCTATATGCACCTTTCATATGGATTACATAATCGGAGAATATATGTTTTAGATTTTAATTTACAAATAGACATTTCATGAATAGACATTTCAAGCTTTCCGTAGACATATTTCTCATGTCTGTGAGGCAAGTTTATGGTGAGTTTTGGTTCATTTTTGTTGACGCGCACAAGTTTACTTGAGACAGAGACAGCAGAAAGCATATCCTGTTAGTTTTCATTTTTTTACAAAAGCACAACGTGTTGTTGTTATTGTGAGTTTACAGAAATAAAAGCAAACAGTTTCGAATGTTGGATTATTCTTATCTGTATTACCAAAAATGACAGAGTATTTTAAGTTAAATGCAAGTGATCGCACCGGCGCCCCCATGTCATGCAGTAAGCAAGCTCTCCACACAAACACTTGGATATGCACCAAAAAATACCACACATTTATATAGGTTAAAGGTGCAGTATGTAATAATTCTGTCCGCTAGAGGTCGCTAGAAGCCTATTCAAAACAAAGGCGTAGCTTGATGACACCAAGTTTGAGAGCGGATTCTTGGGACGTGGTCTCCACCTCAACGGACGGTGCAAAAGAATAGGGATTGGAGTCTGGAAAAAAATCATGTTCATGGATGTGATTATTAACGTTACTGTAGTATGAAGCAGAGCAGGACCGAGTGTTGTGGGAGCTGAACAAGGCCGCTGGAGCGATTGCGCAACACACGCCTCACGAGCAGCAGAACTTTTACTATGACACAGTTGCCGGCGGCGCTTCCGCTATTCCGGTCATGAGTATGAGGTAACACAGCTCTGTTTATCATATTAGATACATTTGAGTGTGTTGAAAATGATGTTATAACGTTACTCTGTGTGTTCGTTCGGCGGCTGCTGTGAGACACTTGTTTGAGACACACTGCAGTAAGATAGATCGATTTTAGAATATCATATTAAATGCTGGATGGCTTGTGTTGATAAATGGCATGCAATTCATTTTAAAACGTATTGTATGATGGAGAAAATTCTGTATTACTGTTACTAAAAATAAAGCTGCATCTGATTATGTTATGTTAGCTACTTGACAAAATAGTGTTTTTCTCTGAGGCATGGTAAAGCATGGTACTCGCAAAAAAATCAAGAAAATTAGATTTTAACAATAAGACTAAACGTGTTGAGCTATATAACAACAATTCGTTTTCTGTCTATAAATATATCAAAACAGTTGTTCCCTTGTCTATTAAAACGTGTAATATATTAAAGCGTCTTTGGTGTTTCCATGGTTTCTACAAAATAAAACCGGAAACCGAGGGTAACGTGGGTATGACGCAACTGACAGGCGACTCCTCACACGTCCCGGAGCCTTCGTTAAAATTGCAATTTTCTCACAATTTACAAATAGTTGGAAACATTTGGGATATTGTAAGTACTCAAGTGAACAAAATATATAACACTGGCCTAATGGTTTTTGGATATTTTACTGCAAAAATATTACATATTGCACCTTTAAGGTTAGAGTGAGCAGACTTGTAAAGTTGCTACTTATATGTTTCAAGTGATAAGCCATATTTGAGGTCGATGAATGATGAATGATAAGCGAATGTTTGGATTTCCTGCCGTTAGCGATCTCTGATCTAGGGGGCAGCCCTAGTAATAATCATAGAGTTTTACTGGTCACAGAGCTTATTTTCTGCAATAATCCAAAAGCCAACGCAAAAATACTATTGTGTTTTTGTTGAGGGAACCAGGGTGATGCTAACTTCCGGGTTGGCCTACAAAAATACATCATTACTGCGGCACATTATATGTGCATGATAATACTGCCTTTGAATTTGGCTAAAACAAGGTATTATAAGATGATTTTTGTTTTTGTTTTTCATAATTATAATAAGTATGTAATTATTCCACATATCTTTTGGAATAGCCTTTGGAGTTCCCATGATGCTTGTACATGCTAAAATGTTTATGGAGGTAGGTAGTTTCTGAAACAAAGTGATTGTGTATGTTTTAAGTATGTTGAAGATATATATGAGCTGAGGACAGCAGAGAAGGTCATATGAGCTTTATGCTAACACTAAATTTACACTAATACACATGTGAGCACTCAAACACACACATACACTCTCTCTCTGCTGTAGTACTGAGAGAAAATAAGCCCTGGGGAGATGAAGACAATGCGGTGAAGAGCAGATATAATGCTCTGAACAAGACACTCGCATTCAGCCAGTGAACAGCTTTTAGTCTTCCAGCCCAAGGGGTTTGACTCTCTGAGACATAAATGTCTTTATTATTAAAGACCTTCATGAAAACAAACAGCCCAAGTCTCAGTACTGATTCCAGAACGACACACTGATCTAGTGATGCAGGAAAAAACTCACCTCCATGATGGGGTTGGATGCCAGAACTTTCTCCTCTACATTGGCTTCACTGGCAGAGCCGCTGACCGTGGCAAAGTAACGCATGGCGTATTTTGCTGAAACTGTTTTCCCTGCTCCGGATTCTCCACTCACAATGATAGACTGATTCCTCTCATCCCTGAATGATGCAAAAAATACAAATGAAAGAGAATAAGTTCAACTAGAATTTTTTGAGTGGTTACTAGGTACCTTGTGCTTACACACTAGAGTTTACACATTAAGAATGCAGAAAATCTATTGATTTGTATTGGTGTATGATGGTGTAAAGATGAAGAAGTTTAAACACAAGGCTCTGAGAAAATGATGCTCCAACATGTGAAAACTGAGAAAACTGTAGCGTTTGCCTCAACACAGGCATCCACTGATCAATGAAACTTTCAGACTGATGTGTTCAGTTGTGCAAACCATTGCAGCTGCATTGAGAAGGAACAAGAGACCCAAGAAAATGAGCAAGAGAAATATAACCGTGGCTGGTCTATTTTTGGCTGGGCTGCAGTGAGCAACATCCTGACCTACAAACCTTCCCTTTAGATTGAGCAGTATAGCTCATACTCACACAGAGACATACTCTATGCAAATATGAATGCTTGGCTGATGCAATGCAAGCGCATCTCCATTGTACCTAAAAAGATAGTTCAACTAAAAATGAAAAGACTGTCATTTAATCACCCTCATGTCATTCCTAACCCGTATGACTTTTTTTGGTGGAAAACAAAAGAAGATATTCTGAAAAAAGTGCTTTCTGTCCATATAATGAAAGTCATTGGGGTACAATGTTGTTTGGACTGCGATGTTCTTCAAAATATCAACTTTTATGTTGCGAAGAGAAAAGAAATTCATAGAAGTTTGGAACATGAGGATGAGCAATGCTCCAAGCGGGGCGGTACGCACCAGTACAAAATACCGGCACTTCTATACTTTAAGCTGTAGCGTACCCTCACTTTTTCTTACGTACCAGCACTTCTCACATGTTGCCGGTGTTGTGCCCAATTCTGACCCCAGCCAAATTATTACCCTCCTAGTATTGGTTTAGGCTTAGGTGTGGGGGAGGGGTTAGGATTAGGCAATCGGGTTCAACGAGGGGGGTAATAATTTGTCAGGGAGTCGAAATTCGACAACACCGGTACCAGGGGTGTCACTAGACCCTTTTTCTACTCAGTTATCTGAACAATGTTTGTGAACCTAAGCTGATTTGACACAAGATTTGTGAAAAGTTCTGATTAAAAAAATCATGAAAATTATTTTTACAGTTCAGTAGCAGACAACACTCAGTCAATGCACTGATTTAAAGGGGTCATGAACTGCGTTGTTTTTGTTTTATAATATTTCCTGGGTCGCACTTATAACGTAAGTATGCTTTTTACAACAAAAATTGTCCCAATTTAGAAATAAAAGGCATTTTTCCTACTCTGATGTTAGCCCTCTTAAAGGGATAGTTCAAGGCAGTTGGACATAGTGGTGTTTTAGAGGTAAAAAATTATATAAATATTGTTCGCACAAACCGATCGTTTCGTGTCTTAGGACATCAATGTGTCGTCACGAGCCGCAGGGTTTAATTTGGATTTGTCTGTGCATGTTTTTTTGACTCTTATAGATGGTGTTGCCATTGAATGCATTATACGACTGACAGATCGCAACGGATGGAGTTAAAAAACATAATTTGTGTTCTACTGAAGAAACAAAGTCACCTACATCTTGAATGCCCTGGGGGTTAGCGGATAAACATCAAATTTTCATTTTTGGGTGAACTATCCCTTTAAACGCTGTATTTAAAGGGGCATGTCTGCTCTGAGACTTCAGTGTAAACGCCCACTGCTGCAATTGGCTAACATCTTGCATACAATGTAAGATAGCTAAGTATTATTCTCTCGAAAACGTTTAGAATGTTTTTACTAGTACAGCACTCAAGGTTAACTAATCGTGAAAACTGTTGATTATAGCATTACATTTAAATCTATGGCATTATATTTAGTTTGTGGCATGAAAGGTTGCAGTGATGAACATTGTAGCCGATCACAGACATGTTGTTGAGTGCATGAAAGCAGTGATCTAGTCATTGCAACTCAATTTCTGCACACTAACAAATGCTTGCATCATAACTAACAGTGCAATCTCGATATAACTAAGAGATTCACTGAATAAAACAGGAGTTTTGGCGCGAGTCCAGAACTCAGTCACTGATAAACTCGTACTGTTTGATTGACAGTTCCAGCGATTGTAAAGGGAGCATTCTTTGAATCACCATTTAAATAACTGATTATTTTCATCCTACTAAGAGAAACAATGCGAAGTTGACCGTTTAGTCACTGGTTTGATTTACTGATACATAGACAAAGAACATCTGACTGTACATGAATCATTAATATCAGATCAGGAATTAGAATTAACACAGTTACTTACATGTTGTTGCATTACTGTCGAGTCCATATCGTAAAAGTCTGTTTGCAAAGCCTGCACTGAAATGCGATTGATTTACCAAAGAATCCACAGTGAAATACAGAATAGAAATAAATAATGCTCAAATGAGACATTCACATTGTTGAAAATAAATAACCATATTCCTAGAATTAGGATCCTTTGAAAGGTAATGTTATTTTAGTCCTGATTCGCTATTCTCTCCTCGTCATCTCACTAACACGCCAGTGGATGGTGCTAACATTGCAATGATGAAGTAGGCATTGATTTCTACTGCAGAGGCGGCGTTTCACCTATCTATTTCATAGGCACATTCCAGGATTAAGCAAACGACTCAGAACAGAAATTTACAGGATATTCTTATAGTACGATGACCTCTTATATATCAAAAGATCAATGAAAAGTTGATTTCTCAATTCATGACCCCTGCTTATCAAAGTGAATGTCAGAGAGAGAAACATCATGTAGTTATTTTGTTCTACTAAATAATGACCCAGTTTGTGACATTTATAACCTTAGAGTAAAGGGATTTGTGGTTTTTGATGTCACTTTGAATTATAGAAGTGGCAAATTGATAGATTCATGTTTTTGTTGTTTTTGTTTTAAATAGAAAACAAAAAAAGAAAGGTTTAATATAGGGCAAATTAAACATATTCCCAATCAAGACAATTACAGTAATATAAGGTTTGTCTATTCTAAATGAATACTAATGAATATGATCTGGTTAGTTAAAATGATTTGCCCCACCTGGCCATCTGTTTGTAAGCCTCTTCTGCCACTGCGAAGATGTGAGGGTCCATGTCGCCCATATTCTGCCCGCTGTATGCATTAATGATGTCAGCTCCATATATAGGAAGCGTCTCATATGGGTTTATAGCGACCAGAACAATACCTGGGTCAAACGATAAAAGACCATTGAGCTCAATAATTCTAGATACATTAAGTGTGTGTATGTCTGTTGTATGTGTGTGTTTACCGCAGTACGTGTAGATGAGTTTGGAATCAATGAAGCGCACTTTCAGGTTGTGTAACACAGCAGGCTCATGAAGGTAGCTGAGAGCTGTCAGGTCATTTTCTCCCACCAAGATATCTGGGTTACGCAGGTGTGGCAAATTGTTCGTCTTGGGGTCCAATTTGTACTCCAGTTCCTGAATAACACAATTCACAGCACAACAAATTATACAAAGTTGTGTTTTGAGGGGAATCATCACACATTTAAAGTCAGACAATGGCGTTCTGTGAGGAACAGGCTGAAAAACTGACTTATTCACGATTCAGGATATTCAAATCTGATTTGTTGCAATCGGTCGAAAGCCACAGAAGAATTTGACATTTGACATCACTGACTTCTGAGGCATCAGGATAATACAGGCAAGAATTAAAGGAATAGATCACACCAAAATTAAAATTCTATCATGTCATTCCAAACCTGTATGGCTTTCTTACTTCTGTGGAACATTAAAAAAAAGACATTTTAAAGAATGTTGGTAATCAGACTGTTGTTTTTTGTTAACATTAACATCTNAAAATAATATATATATATATGTATTAGTCAAACCAAAAATTATTTAGACATTTTTAATATTTTTGATATATTTTTACTAGTGGGTGCAGGACACTTTGACCTGACCATGCTTTGCTTAAGTGTTATCTGACATAATTAAGATTAATTTATTCTGACAGTTTAATTATGAGATCTTGTCATCTTTTATTACCATTTTTTTAAACTATAGTGAATGAACTGAATTAATGAATTCAAGGTATCTGAATAAATTTTGGTTTGACTGTATAAATAATATATATATATAAAAACAAATATAGATAGAAAAGTTTAGTAATAGATTGTAAATCGGTGAAATGAGGTAATAAAGCCATCAGATAAATAGAATACTCAACATTATTGAAATGACTACAAGGATCATAAGAATACAAAAAAAAAATACTTTTGCTGTCATTACCCCCCTACAGAGATCACTGATATGAGAATTAAGACTCATTTAGACCCGGAGCCCTTGTTTAAAGAAATATTCAGGGTTATTTTGTGCATAAATTGGACCAATAATGTAACTAGCATGGAAAAAGTAAAAAATTATGAAGTGCCCATGAGAAGGATGCAACAATCTAGAATTTTCAACCTCGGACAATAAAATGCTCATTGGGTCAACAGGGTCACAAAAATAGGTTGAGAAGAAAAGTCAAGTCAAGTCAAGTCAAGTCTACTAAAAGGGGTACGTAAGCGTGACCACATTTCTCCCATACTGGCTTCCCTTCATTGGCTTCCAGTACGGTTTAGGATTGATTTTAAAATTTTAGTGTTTGCCTACAAATCCCTAAATGGTCTAGCCCCGACCTACCTTTCTGACCTTATACAACAACATGTTCCATCTAGATCTCTTAGGTCGACAGATTGTATGCTCTTGGCTGTTCCAAGAGTAAGGTTGAAACATAGGGGAGATCGGGCTTTCTCAGTTGCGGCCCCTAAACTATGGAATAATTTACCATTGTCTGTGAGGCTGGCTCCAACTCTATCTGTTTTTAAATCTAGTCTTAAAACACATTTTTTTTCTTTGGCTTTTAGTTCAGTTTGAGAGCTGTGTGTTTTTTGTCGTTTTGATGTCTTTTTTATTTTTGTTGTTGTTGATTTATGATGTGGGATGTACAGCACTTTGGTCAACTTCTGTTGTTTTAAATGTGCTCTAGAAATAAACTTGACTTGACTTGAGAAGAAAAGATGCAACAACGCATACCTAATAATTATGCACATCTTAATGGTAATTATTACGATTGATGTGGTTTGGGATTGGTATATTGGAATAGGAAATGTGCTTAAAAAATAAATGATCAGAATATCTAATAATTATGAATACATTGCAATTTTTTGTTTGTTTTTTTGTTGTATGATGTTCATTCTATTCATCAGGACCAGTGTGCATATGTTTTATTACCAGTTCAGTTCACATTAGTATTGTGTAATTACCATGGTAACTGTAGTTTCTTTAACCTTAAAAATGTTGTACCTCTGTGCTATTTTCTTTATTTTTGATGACTGTGGTGGCTCATACCAACTTACTAACTTTTGAATTAACAAAAACTAGTTTGAGACTGCTATATATTAGCCTTGTCTTTTAATACTGTTTATTTCTCATTTCTCAATTTATGTTCAAATTCCTAAAAAAATGGGTCGTGGTTTAATGGCCATGGGAAAATGTGGGTCCCACGGCCTAAACTAGTCAAGAACCACTGGTCTATAGTACTTGGACAATGTGATTGACAGTGGTATGTTTAACCTAATGGTTAATGATCTGGGCTGCTAACACAAAGGTTGCAGGATCAATCCCTTGGACAAATCCCAAGAAAATTAAAGTACTCCAGTAAATCCATTGTACTGTGAGCAATGTTAATAAAAATAGTCTGATAAAGGCTTATAAACACTCATTACTCTAATATACACACACTGACCTTTCCATCCTCTAGCTGTAGTTGAAGTGCTCCGTCTCCTTGTCTGTAGTCCTTGGTGAGCTCTGCTGACCTCCACACTTCCTCTACATCAGGGATCCAGACCCGTGCATACTGTACAGACAAAATTATCAGTTAATATCACTCGCCTACACAATGTTCTATGAATACTGCTCTTTATTTGGTTGTTTTAACACGCATATTTGAAGCATTGTGATTAATGATATGAGAAAGTCAATTCTGCTCAGCTGATGCGGACAAACTGTGAAAAACAGATTAAAACATTTAATCACATGACACGGGAACTCAAAAGCAGGCAAAAGAGATCCAGAACCAGCAACATTGTGCAAGTGCCCCTATTATGCTATTTTAAAGATTCCTAATTTAGTTTTAGAGGTCTTCTACACTTCTAAAAAATGCTGGGTTAAAAACAACCCAAGTTGGGTTGAAAATGGACAAACCCAGCGATTGGGTTGTTTTGACCCAGCAGTTGGGTTAAATGTTTGCCCGACCTGCTGGGTAGTTTTATTTAACCCAACAATTGTTTACAAATTACTATATGTCTGGCTTAAAATGAACCCAAAATAGGTTGGAAATTAAAAATCAGACTCATAATTACTAGAGGCAACAATAATAATCAAAAAGATGAGCATTTATTAATAAGCAATTTATTAAAAGTTTATTGTTTAAATATTATTCAAAAAAATATTAATAAATGTTTGTTTATTAAACATATTAATAAATGTTAATTTCTAACATATTTTGGGTTCATTTTAACCAAGAAATACAGTCATTTTTAAACAATATTTGGGTTAAATAAAACTACCCAGCAGGTTGGGCAAACATTTAACCCAGCCGCTGGGTTAAAACAACCCAATCGCTGGGTTTGTCCATTTTCAACCCAACTTGGGTTGTTTTTAACCCACCATTTTTTAGAGTGTACAATAGGTTTACATGCATCCAAGGTCAAAAACACTTTAATTTTCTCATAATATACATTGCACATCACATACTGGAAAAAGCATAACGGGCCACTTTAATATAAAGTTTAAATTTTAAAGAATCATGCCATGCCATACAAACATATTCCATGCTGAATTTTTTTTTTTTTAATGGAAAATACAGTATAGCTGGGTTATTATAATTTGAATCAGCTGTCATACTGTCTGATATGCCTCATCACTAAATCATAATTGCAACCATAATAATAGAGACGCATGAATGCAGTCATGACAACAGAAGACAAACAGCACAGTTCATCTGAGAGAACAACCAGAACCAACCAATAACCCTGATTATACATGAATGACTGACCCTATAAACATGAAGAAAGAAACAAACAACTATGCTGCACACTAAGTTCAGGCCTCCAGACTGTGGTCCATACATTCATAATATTTAAAAAAAAAAAAAAAAAATTATTGATACAATATTGATACAAACACTTTTGAGAGCTGACACAAAGTATAAAGAGAATAAGTGATTATGGATGATCTATATTCCATCATTTGGCTCCTACACGTTTCTGAGTAATTGTGCGGTGTGTTTTAAGCGTTTCAGAAAGCAGCTTGACCGTGTCAGCAGTGATTACGTCAGAGTTAGTCACACGGGCCAGATGGGATATTAAAGTCAAAAGTACCAATACCAGTGAAATTTCACAAAACCACAGTTCACAATAAACATTATCCTAACTTAAAAAAAAATTAAATAAAAAATAGAATGTGGACGTATTTCTAAATTAAGCAAATATGGCATCCAGGTTTTGATGCAATTCAAATAAATTAAGAGCAGTGTGTGGCTCCTTTTTCTGTCAATATTGTTGTTTGATTAATATTTATGACATATTCGACACAGCAGCAGGTCTGTTAGGCTGAATGTAGGCTACACGGCCTAATATACTGATCCAATATGTTGCATTTGTCCTGCATATTTATTTACAAACCAATTGGATTTCGATTATTACCTCACCAGGTGGGCATTTTGACAAAAAAATGCACAGGCGCATTGCCATAAACGCTTTTCACACAGCATGCTCACAAATACAGCAGCCGCCTAACAGTGCACTGGTACAGAATTAGTTTGCAACTGCAACTGTAGATACAGTGTAGACTGGTACTGTTAGATTTTTATTTTAGTTTTGACTTTTCCCCATACAAATCCTATGCGACGTTAGAACCCTACCTCACTTGAAGCCCAAGGCATAGCCGTTTGTAATGCCTGATCAGAAAGTCTGCAATAAGAAGTAATGCATTTGCACTGAGTATAAGTTATTAGGCTAACTAATTGGTTAAATTAAAATTTTTATCAAATTAAAAATAGAAATTTTCATTTGATTTATTTAACTGATGTTATATATTAAAAAAATACATTAATTGACAATTTGATGGTTAAGACAACATATATCAAGATGCAATGGTGTAGTAGGGTTTCTAATAAGGCAAGAAATAGAGTACCCAAAAGAAGTTCTGTCAGTCGGTTAAATCACTTTGGGATGACAAAATAGCTTTTAGCAGATACATTTAAAAATAACATTCAGATGACTCAATGTGCACTCACAACTGTTTTCGTTTGTGTAACATGAAATGCACCACCTTTTAGACTAACTAAATACAGGTCATAATAAAGAGTTGACGTCTTATTGACAGTATCCAGAGATTTTTATGTAATATAAACATTCTAAATTGATTAAGGTATTAAACATTGTTATCTTTGACCAGAACTTTAACAGTGCTAAAATGGCCAAACACACATTCTGTGTTTTTTTTAAATCTTTCTAGGGTTGTATAGTATGTGGCCTAGTAGGCACACACATACTGTACATCTCCAAGATGTCTGTTAAAGAGCACATCATCTCGAAAGCCTCTGTTACACACAAACTTCTGATAAACATCTTCAAAATGAAATTTTACATGCATTCTATGCAATGTACACATTCCTCATTTAAATAATTCCTGCTCCAATACGCAAAAAAAAAAAAAAGGAGTGAAGCCTGGTTGAGTTGCATTAGTACAGAGATGGTCTAGCGGCTTTGGTTAGTAGTGTGTTGAAACTCGTGATTATGGTAAGGGGCGCAACATTTCCGAAACATGCATAAAACACTTGACCAATCACAACACACTAGTCCAGCCAACCAATGAGAGCACATTGCACTTTTCGGTAGGAGGGGCTTCACTGAGACCTGAACTGAACAGTTACAGACAGACTGGGAAGAGAGTACCAATACCAATACCTATATTTGACATTCCTTGATTTTAATAGATTCTCATTTTGATGAACTGATATTGATTCTTAAATCCCAAGAATCTTTACTGTTTAGGCATGCTTTAATGTGGCATGAAAGATCACTGTAGATGCCTCAGTTCAAGCGAAGCAGCAGCATGGAGCTACTATTTATTTCACAAAATAAACAGCAGCATGGAGCTACTATTTATTTCACAAAATAAACATGATTGAACATTAGAAGGTAGATTGGCTGTAGCCAATTTAATACATTAATATGGTGTATTAGACTGGCTACAGCAATCTAATTCGCCATATTAAAGGGCACCAAAACGACATTTATTTTATGACTTTCGGCATTAAATTGACAATGTAAACAAAAGTACAAAAGTAACAAGCAAAGCTTATTGAGATTATTGGATGGCAGAAGTGCTACAAATAATGTTTATTTCAGTTAAGTTTTGTTCACATTAGGAGTTGTCAAAAGTACCGACTTCGGTACCTATTGGTACTGAAATTTTAAAAAAGTGACGCTTTGAGAGCTGTTGAGCGGATTCATAAACACCTCTGACTGGCCATTGTGTTGACGCGCTCATCGGATATGTCTGTGATTGACTACAATGATCAACGCATGGCAGAGTTTGAAAGCACATGGAAGTGTTTGAATTTGAAAGCGTTTTAAAAGCGAGAGCGTTTGAAAGCAGGCATCTATCTGGTCCGCGATAAGACGCCTGCTTTCAAATGCTCCCGTGTGTATCTGTGTAAGCGCTCAGTGAAGAGCTTCACTGATGACTATTTAATGACTACAGTGTTGATCATTGAAGCCAATCACAGACATATCCGAAGAGTTGTGAACACAATGGCCAATCAGAGGTGCTTACGAATCCGCTCAACAGCGCTCAAAGCATCACATTTTTTAAAATTTCAGTACCGATTAGGTACCGAAGTCGGTACTTTTAGGCCAGAACACACCACGCCGACGCCGACGAACTAGTGGCGACGAAAGCAGACTGCGGGGTTGGCTCCCGTCGGCAGCGTCTGTGTCCAAAGTTGCCCTGACACACCAAACCAACGCTAAACAGTCGACGGCCAAGTAGCACGTCCGTTCTACGCGTGCGTGATATGAAATGCCTTTCCGAACCAGCAGGTGGCAGTAGCTGAACAGCTCATCAGAATGATCAGATGGCCCGACGGACCGATGAGCTCTGACGGCGATTCAACATTTCGAATCGGCCGAAAAAAAGCAGACGAGGACCAACTTCAGCCAACGGTGTGGAACACACTGAGAAAACTTAGTCAGCCGACGAAGAAAAACTGCCCAACGGCCGACCGTCGGCTTGGTGTGTTCCTCCTGCCTTTTGACAACTCTAGTTCACATAAAACTGAAAATTTATTTAGACTCCCCAAAATGGTTTCATAAAGAAATTAATTTTCATTTGAATATTTATGGTTGCCAAAATTTGGGTGCATCACTAAAGAAAAATACATCTTCCAGATGAAAATGCACACATCAAATAGACGTTTTTCCAATGTACATGTGCCATCTTGGGTGAGCTCTTAAAGAAAAGCAGCTATGATAATGCACAATAAATCAGTCATAGTAGTGATGGATTGCCCTCGGGGGTGATGTGGGGCAGGTGTGAATGAGCAGAGGAGTTACAGTAGGAGGTGGGGTTAACCCAATTAATTTAAAAACAAACAGTCAATATCTATTTTTATCTGCACAGTGTTCTGCATTCCTCTCCGTCTGCCTCTTTTAATTATTTCATTTCCTTGTTTGCCAGCACTCTGATTAACAAAATCATTTTGTAGAGATGTTGACACATCAGAAAAACAGAGAGAAAGCAAACAGATTGTCCATCTCCATAGCAACGTCATTGTCCCACGCATGGAACCCATCATCTAAACGTGAAGTTGTAAAGTTATTGATTATTGACTGAATGCAATTGTTACCAGTGTGTGCTAGAGGGTTGTATGCCTAATAATTAAAGGATTAGTCCACTTTCAAATACAATTTTCCTGATAATTTACTCACCCCCATGTCATCCAAGATGTCCATGTCCTTCTTTCTTCAGTCGAAAAGAAATTAAGATTTTTGATGAAAACAATCCAGGATTATTCTCCTTATAGCGGACTTCAATGGACTCCACTGTTAAAGGTCAAAATTACAGTTTCAGTGCAGCTTTAAAGGGCTTTAAACGATACCAGACGAGGAATAAGGGTCTTATCTAGTGAAACGATCGGTCATTTTCGAAAAGAAAATACAACTGTATTTGCTTAATAAACACAAATGATCGCCTTTGCAAGTGCTTCCGTCATTCCGCCTTCCGTATTCTTCAAAAAGATGGAACTGGCGCCGCGTTCGTTCCGTAAATTTAATAGGGAAGGTGTAGGACATACAGCATAACCTTTTTGAAGAATACGGAAGGCGGAATGGTGAAACCACTTGCAAGGTGATCATTTGTGTTTATAAAGCATATACAGTTGTATTTTTTTTTTCGTTTTGCTAGATAAGACCCTTATTCCTCGTCTGGTATCGTTTAAAGCCATTTGAAGCTGCAATGAAACTGTAATTTTGGCCTTCAACCGTTTGGAGTCCACTGAAGTCCACTATAAGGAGAATAATCCTGGAATGTTTTCATCAAAAACCTTAATTTCTTTGGACATCTTGGATGACATGGGGGTGAGTAAATTATCAGGAAAATTTTATTTTAAATTGTGGACTAATCCTTTAATGGTCGACCGATATTGATTTTTTGATGGCTGATGCCAATATCTTATGAAGCAATATAATATAATTAGTGGTCAGATGGCCGATAAAAAGCTTATATATATATATATATATATATATATCGAGGTGGGGCCTCCATGGATCGGACTTGTTTGTTCAGCACATCCCACAAATACTCGATTGGATTGAGATCTGGGGAATTTGGAGGCCAAGTCAACACCTCAAACTCGTTGTTGTGCTCCTCAAACCATTCCTGAACCATTTTTGCTTTGTGGCAGGGTGCATTATCCTGCTGAAAGAGGCCACAGCCACCAGGGAATACCGTTTCCATGAAAGGGTGTAAATGGTCTGCAACAATGCCTAGGTAGGTGGTACATGTCAAAGTAACATCCACGTGGCAGGACCCAAGGTTTCACAGCAGAGCATTGCCCAAAGCATCACACTGCCTCCGCCGGCTTGCCTTCTTCCCATAGTGCATCCTGGTGTCATGTGTTCCCCAGGTAAGCAACGCACATGCACCCGGCCATCCACATGATGTAAAAGAAAACATGATTCATCAGACCAGGCCACCTTCTTCCAATGCTCTGTGGTCCAGTTCTGATGCTCACGTGCCCACTGGCGCTTTCGGTGGTGGACAGGGGTCAGCATGGGTGCCCTGACTGGTCTGTGGCTATTCAGCCCCATACGCAACAAACTGCGATGCACTGTGTATTCTGACACCTTTCTATCAGAACCAGCATTAACTTCTTGAGCAATTTAAGCTACAGTAACTCGTCTGTTGGATCTGACAACACAGGCCAGCTTTCCCTCCCCACATGCATCAGTGATCCCTGGCCGCCCATGACCCTGTCACCGGTTCACCATTGTTCCTACTTTGGACCACTTTTGATAGATATTGACCAATGCAGACCGGGAACACCCCACAAGAGCTGCAGTTTTGGAGATGCTCTGATAGATATATATATATATATATATATATCAAGAGGTGAATCAATTTTTAGTCAAGATCCCGTATTGACAATGCAAGAGTCAAGCACTCTGTAAAGTCTACTCCAGCACATCCCAAAGACTTTCAATGAATTTAAGGTCTGGACCCAGAGGTGCCAATTCATGTGTGAAAATGATTCTTCATGCTCCCTCCCAACCATTCTTTCACAATTTGAGCCTGATGAATCTTGACTGGCATCATTGAATTGGCATCAATATGTAATAGTGGCCAACTGGAATTGAAATCAAGGGTTTAAAGTTTGACGATTGTGCAGGTCCAGTGTCATTTGATCTCTCCTCTCTGCATTCATTTCTCATGTACTGAATAATATGCACAGAATACACACGTTAAAGCAGTTTACAAATGCACACTTCACAAGATCTACCAGCTGGATTCATAAAGTCTGCAAGGTCTGTGAAATCAAATGTTTATTAGATATTCAAAGACTTGTTCAAATTATATAAATAAGTATTTACTACATGCTGACAGTAGATGAGAAAGTATTATATTGTTTGAGTTTCTATTACTAATAATTTAAAAGCAAACACTATAATACTTTTTCACATACTGTTTACCTTGTAATAACGTTTTAGACAGATCTGTTAAACAGAGGAGAGAATACAGCACTGTGTGTGCTCAGGTGCTGGCGTTCTCAGCGATGTCAAAATAAAAGTCCTGTTTTTGTCACATTGGCCAAACAAAAAAGAAACAAAAAAACGTATAGACTGATGGCGATATTTAAAAAAAAATGCCAATTAGTTGTCAACCACTAATAATAATTATACAGAAAATATACATGTTCAGAAAGAACATGCAAATTAATATAGAGTTGTGCTTTAAATCAGACCACCATCCACAGAAGCAGTGACGTATGCGTTTTGTTTAACCTGAGTCTCTGGAGAAGACCATCCCAGAACTGAGCTCCTAGCAACAGAGAGACAGGAACAAGAGGAGAGAGGGTAAAAATAGCATCTCAACATGATCACAGACACACACGGTCACTACACCCGACACAACTTGCTCCTCTATCTCTCCCACTTGGTCACATTCACACTCATTGACAATTACCCATAATGCCAGAAAATTGAGTATTACACGGTGATGTGAAATCCGTATGTGTGGTTGCAATACATCTGAAAAAAACATGAGATAATCCTCATGTGACACAACCACATGATTCAGCAGACAGAGACAGACATTCGCACACACACCTGACCCAGCAACTAATGAAAGGGCATCTGTAATGTGACATAATACATGAGCATGTGGCATGTTCAGCATACTCACATTCATATGAACTGATGCATCTAGAAGGTTTCATTATAAAAAATATTCAATGCTCATAGACCACATAGGTTTTGGGATTGAAAACGGCATTTAAATGCGTGAGTGAAAAGTTATCATAATTCTGTGTTTATACAGACCATTCACTCACAAAATAATGTCAGATATAGCGATAACTACAGTAATGTCTTAGCGTCTCATGTCTGTAAGAAGTATGAATGCTAAAGTCACGTGTTAACTTCATTTTCCGTGTTCCACTCTGTCTCGAGCACAGTTGTGTCCCCACAGCTTTTAAAGTATACTCAACCGCAGATGAGTGTGGATTGACGAGTTTGACACATGCAGTATAGTAGTGAAGTATGTATATTTGGATGCAGCCAATTAGTATGTAGGATTATTGTGAAGGTAGTGTTACATGTCTTGGGATATGTGGTCTTCACATCACAGCCGGTGGAAATAATCGGGATAGGACTCAGGAAGAAATCATGTTCATGGATGCGATTATTAACGTTACTGTAGTATGAAGCAGAGCAGGACCGAGTGTTGTGGGGGCTGAACGAGGCCGCTGGAGCGATTGCGCAACACACGCCTCACGAGCAGCAGAACTTTTATTATGCCACAGTCGCTGCTTCCGCTTTTCCGGCCATGAATATGAGATAACACAGCTCTGTTTATCATATTAGATACATTTGAGTGTGTTGAAAATGATGTTATAACGTTACTCTGTGCGTTCGCTCGGCGGCTGCTGTGAGACACTTGTTGCACACTGCAGTAAGATAGATCGATTTTAGAATATCATATTAAATGCTGGATGGCTTGTGTTGATAAATGGGCATGCAATTCATTTTAAAACGTATTGTATGATGGAGAAAATTCTGTATTACTGTTACTAAAAATAAAGCTGCATCTGATTATGCTATGTTAGCTACATCACAAAATAGTGTTTTGCTCTGAGGCATGGTAAAGCATGGTACTCGCAAAAAAAAAAAGAAAAGAAAATTANACTGTTACTAAAAATAAAGCTGCATCTGATTATGCTATGTTAGCTACTTCACAAAATAGTGTTTTTCTCTGAGGCATGGTAAAGCATGGTACTCGCAAAAAAAAAAAGAAAAGAAAATTAGATTTAAACAATAAAACTAAACGTGTTGAGCTCGTTCGTTTTCTGTCTATAAACGTAACCAAACAGTTGTTCCCTTGTCTATTAAAACATGTAAATATTAAAGCGTCTTTGGTGTTTCCATGGTTTTTACAAAATAAAACCGGAAACCGAGGGTAACGTGGGTATGACGCAATTGACAGCCGACTCCTCAAACGTCCCGGAGCCTTGGTTAAAATTGCAATTTTCTCACGATTTACAAATAGTTGGAAACATTTGGGATATTGTAGTTACTCAACTGTCCAAAATATATAACACTGGCCTAATGGTTTTTGGATATTTTACTGCAAAAATCATACATATTGCTCCTTTATCTGTTAACAGACCAATAATAATGGTAAATGATCGGTTAGAAAATTCACACCAAATGTTGCTAGTTAGCTATAACTGATTAAAGAAATATTTGCATTCAGAAACGCACATTTTAACAAGATTCTTGCACTGCACCAGAAACTTTCAATCCAAACCAAACGTCAATAATGATACAAAAGGTTTACTGAATGTTATGTTAAGGTAACTGGAAAGATTCTGTTGTGAAGGAATGTGATTTTTAACAACTAGTCAACATGAAATCAAAATTTACCATATTAACTGTATGTTCTGAAACCTGATCTTATTGAAAGTTTAATTTGTGAATGTTTCATTCGTGTTAGTGTGTGCAAGTCCATGTGAGGCGCATTGAGTTCAACAGTGTGAAAAAAGGTTAACCTGGGACAAAAACCCAGCGTGAAGACTTTAGCCTCATCTAAACCAGGGTTTAGAAGAGGCTAATCCCAAACAGGTGAACTACACCTCTAATGACTAAAAGTCATTAACCTAATCTTCACCTGATGTGACATCTCAATCTCATTCAATTGCAGTGTTTCAATGAAACCACTCTGATCTCATACTGAGCCACGTGAAAACTCATTTCCCGAACACGTCATTCACTCTGGATGACACAAGTATTATGTTCATGAAGTTAAGTTTATGAGGTGATTCAGACATACTCATTCTTTCACTGCATTTTTTCATGCCATTACCAAATGTAGTCTTGCACACATGACTATCAATCCTATAAAAATCTGTAAACTATAGTTTACCAAAAAAGAAATTTCTGTCATCATTACCTACCCTCATGTCGTTCCACACTCGTATGAGATATTCTGAAGTACTAGCAACTATGATGAATGGAGACTGAAGCTTTCAAAAAGAATTCAAAGACATTGTTGACAGTGTTAGTATAAGCAAATATGACTCATGCGCTATATTTCAAGTCACCCGTGGTCATGTGATAACTTTGTGTGAAGAATGTATGCAAGTCTAGTGATTATTAACTGAAAATGTTGACACCAGATGTACAGTAGATCTCCTTAGTTCATGAGAGAAGAAGCAATGTCCAATTGGGAACATTCTTTTGAGTCTCCAATAAATCAGTTGATTGGTTAAAAAAATGATCTGAACAATTTGCTCAGGAATTGCAGTGATTCACTGGCTGGCGCTGTGGTTAACCACTCACTGCACTATTTTATGACTTTGATAAAATTGGAATATAACATAAGAGGGTGAGTAATTACAGAATTTTATATTTTTGGTGCACTATTCTTAACTTTAAATCCAGCGTTCTTTAGATGTCTTAAAGGATTAGTCCACTTTTAAATAAACTTTTCCTGATAATTTACTCACCCCCATGTCATTTCTTCAGTCGAAAAGAAATGAAGGCTTTTGATGAAAACATTCCAGGATTTTTTTCCATATAGTAGACTTGAATGGGCACCGAACAGTTGAAGGTCATAATTAGTTTCACTGCAGCTTCAAATTGTTCAACACGATCCCAGATGAGAAAAAAGGGTCTTATCTAGTAAAACCATCACTCATTTTCTGAAAAAAATTGAAAATTATATAAGTTTTAACCAGAAATGCTCATCTTGAACTAGCTCTCTTCTTCTCCTCCTCTATTTGAATTCCAGCAGTGGAGACACTGCTGAGTGTATTACTGCCCTCCACAGGTCAAAGTTTAAACTAATTGTTATATACTATTGAACTAGCATATTGCATATAAAAATTAGTTCAAACTTTGACCTGTGGAGGGCAGTAATACACTTAGCAGAATCTACACTGCTGGAATTCAAATAGAGAAGAAGAAGAGAGCTAGTTTAAAGGTGCGTTCCATTCGACCGTAAGTGGACTGCGAAGTGGACTTCACAGGGTATTTCGCCATCTTAAGTGAGATTCCAATCCGAAGGGAGCGAACATGTTCAGTTCGAAGGGCACTGCGAACGGCATAGGGAATAAGGGAACATCGATACATCACTTCACAGGAAGTAAAGAGGTAAAATTACCCAACTGTCATTGCGCACCGCGTCACCAGTCAGAACTACGATCATTGAGCAGAGCCGTTGAAAGTTTTTAAACGGCTCTCTAAAGGAGGAATTTACGTTTGAATTTTGAGTATTCATAAATGTTGTTATTATTATACGAACGAAAGTATGAGGTTATGGCGATGAGTGTTGCATATTTTATTGTATGAATAGGCATGACAAAGTAAAAGTGTTGAAAAGCAGCTGGCTCTGTCATTTTTTATTTTACTTTATTTACCTCAGAAGTGTTTACTATGTGGCTGCGTGTTGAAAAGAAAGCGCACGAGATGAGACCCAGACGGTGGATTAAGAATACATTTATACAGTTAACCAAATGATAATTTATTTTCATATGGCATGACAGTTACAGCTTCAAATCTGTTAAGAGTCAATTTTAAATTCGAAAGTAAATTATAATATCATTATTTATGTTATATCATAATCTGCGCAACACCGTCGTTGACTTTCTTTGATGACGTTTGCAGGGCGTTCCAAATGAGTGATTATTGCCAGCGAAGTCCACTTCAACTGATATACCGTGCTCAGGGAGTAGGGAGCAGTGAACACTGCGTAGGGACCCTGTCGAATGGAACGCAGCTTAAGATGAGCATTTCTGGTTAAAACTTATATAATTTTCAAATTTTTTTCAGAAAATTAGCGATTTTTTCACTAGATAAGACCCTTATTTCTCATCTGGGATCGTGTAGAACAATTTGAAGCTGCAGTGAAACTAATTATGACCTTCAACTGTTTGGTGCCCATTGAAGTCCACTATAAGGAGTATAATCCTGGAATGTTTTCATCAAAAACTTTCATTTCTTTTCGACTGAAGAAAGAAAGACATGGATATCTTGGATGACATGGGGGTGAGTAAATTATCAGGAAAAGTTTATTTAAAAGTGAACTAATCCTTTAAGGGTTAGCAATATAAGCAAATAGTTAAATAATAATAACAACAATGGAATTTAAATGTCAAGTTCAACTGACAACATATTTTTTTACTGATTTATCACCCAACCAAGTTGCCTCACAATAGATAAACTAGTATAGTCAAAAATATCGATACGTATCGATACTGAAATATCTGAAATTGTTCCAGTATTCGTTTTCCACAGTATTGATACACAGATATTGGCTAATTATTTTAACAATACACACATGTATTTAAACTGACTTTAAAGGGAATGGGGGATGACCCTCTGATTGGTTTATTGCATGTTACACACAAAACACACCCATGACTCATTAAGAGACTAGGTACAAGTCTTTTGGACCTAGCCGATACCATTTTTTCTGTCGTTAAACTAGCAAAAGTGGATTCAGACACGCTATAAGTGCACCATGCGCTTCAGAATATGCGCTTAGATTGTTTAAATAGGGCCCTTTATCTCAGAATTACTAAAATAAACTTGCAATTGCGAGTTATTAAGTCTTAACTGTGAGATACAAACTCTCAATTCTGAGAAATAAAGTCACTTTTGCTAGAAAAAAGTCAGAATTGTGGGATATACACTCGCTGTTGTTACACTCGATTTTATATCTCGCAGTTCTGACTTTTTTTTCCTCGCAATTGCGGGTTTAGGCCTATATCCCACAATTCTGACTTTTTTCTCAGAATTATATTAATATAGAATAAGATATTAAATATATCTACATGGCAGTTTTTTTTCTCATGGTATCAAAATGGTATCAAATATTATTTTTTCAAGGTAACGTATCGAAGTTAGAAATTCCAATATCGTGACAACACTAACATAAACTACATTTCTTCAAGCCTGTGCCAATGACTTAAAAATAAATAATTACACTGGTCTCGATTAAAATACAAAACCATTTGAGCAATATGACCTTTATAAAAGAGGAATGTGATTACTTGTGTGTGTTTTAGAGAGAAAAAGAGAGAGATGGGGGAGGGGGAGGGTACTTTACAAAGCATTTGTAAATCGGTTCACGGCCAAACGGAGATTATAGAATTAACCAGCTTTCACTTTAGAAGTTGCAACTTCTTTTCCTCTGTACACTCACTCTTCCCTCACTCCAGTCATCCTCTTGAAGATAAACAGAGATTCATTTTTATCAAACACATTGATCACAGCTGCAATTTCATACAGACAAAGAGGTCAGATTAAATCAAAATGACTCAATTTCTTCGTAAATCATGATGATTTTGAATGTCCAAAACCCCAGTAACACAGGTCTCTGGTACAGCCCTCTGGCTATTCAAAAACTCATAAAACAGAATCACACAATAATCCACCCCTCATTCTAGTCAGACCACATGGCTGTCTGTGTGAGAGCTTGAAAATTACAGAATCAATTAAATGAACTTCCTCATCTGTATGACATTCACATCTCAGCTGACTGCAAACTGAGAGAGAGATTTGACTTCTCAGAAAAGGTGTTTTGAAAAATGTCCAAGCTGCTCTTTTCCATACAATGAAATTAATGTGATTTACATTAACAAGCTCAAAAAATTATCATAAAAGTATTATAAGAGAGTGTGTATATATGAAGACTTCAGATGCAAAAGCCTCTAAGTGCCATCTGAAATTTTCTTCTAAAAAAGCTTGTATGTTTATAATGTTCAGTTATTTCACTTTAATGGCATTGAAAATGACCTATTAATTGCCATTAAAGTGAAATTACTGAACCTAAACATACAAGCTTGATAAAAATGCTCATTTTAGAAGAAAATTTCAGAGGGCACTTAGAGGCTTTTGCATCTGAAGTCTTCATATATATATATATATATATATATACACACACACACATTGGTTATCATACTTCTTGCGAATACAAGCATGAATGAGATCTGTTCCTTACATAAAGGTATTGCATGACTTCTAAATACTTGGAACATAGTATGGACTACATTTAAGATACTTTTATGTGTTTAGTGTTTGTGTCCTTTTTGAAGCTTGACAACCCCAGTCCTTTCGCTTTCATTATGCAGAAAAGTGCAGGTTAGACATTCTGCTAAACATCTTCATTTTGTGTGAGCTATCCCTTTAAATGTTACATGATGCTCTGGGCTTTGACCTCACAGTTTAAAGGAGAAAACAAGGAAAAACAGAAAGGGAGAGAGAGCAGAACAGACCATCACATGACAGACGCTCATGTGAAAATCTGCTGCCTGCTGTTTCCCAGAGTCTCCCTTCACCAGCAAACCCTTCACCCACCGCACTGTTACTACTGACCAGCTCTCACATATGCTTGCCAAAAATGCCTGAAATCCCACAAAATCTGTTTGTTGGAAAAAATTACTACATTGCACTTGTTTACAGTTATTCCAAGCATTCCAACGCCAGGTTATCCAGGATTCTCTGGGGCACAGAACAGTGCACAGAACACCCATACTGATGAATTACCACAGCCAAGACAGGAACTCATCCAAATGTAATGATGCAAGATTAAATTCAGTCAAATTAAATGGAGATGCGATGTACACACGGACAATAAAATCCCATGATATGAGATCACTGCCCATTTCCAACAGGCCACTGAGCAGAGCGTCTTCCTTTTAAGCATAATTGTTGCATGATTCAATCCTTAGCAGTTCACACTGATTCATGCTTATGGTAGTATCTAATTAATAAATCTAATTTAATCTGTATCCTCAATGGCAACATACAAAGTATTTGCTGAACTGAATCCAAATCATGAGAAGAGAACTACGAAGCCATTAGAAATTTGAAAAATGTACATCTATAATGACCAAGTACACCAAAACCAGGTGCAATGAAAGAATTAGCATTATTTGAATCAGTTCAACTCAGAATTGTAATAATTAATAATTTAAAAAAAATAAATAATAATCTTTTATGTCAGTATTTTTATGCAACAATGTAACATTCATGGGCATATTCCAATAATAAAAAGGGGGGGGGGGGGNCCAGGAATTTTCTAACCAATTCAGATCGTTGAATTCAGTAACACCATGAATCTTGAAATTACATGCATTCAAAACAAGCAAAAGGATAATAATTCCAGTACTTACTTTAACAAACATAAAATCCAACTCCTGGTTCATGATTTCATGCATAAACTGCTCTATTTCATACTGAAGACTAATAGAATGATGTCTGCCCTATTTCTGCCAGAGCTGGGAAACAGGTTATGGATCGCTCAATGCAGCTGATTGGATCCCTGATTCCAGACGGATAAATACTGAGGGACTCTTGGAGACGTTTTTTCTGAGTGGCTGATACTCTAGTAAGCAGAGAGAGTTGTTTGTCTGTATCCTCAGCTGTTCTTAGAACAGCCAAACCCTCTAGTGTCACATGAGCAAGAACAGAAGCTTTTTTTTTATTTTTTTTTTTATGCATAATTCTGCAAAGCACGTACAACAACTGCTGCTTGCAGGAGTGACGGTTAGTGGACAGAATTAACAAGAGAGAGAAGTTTGTATGCGAACAGATGCCACATGCTGTAGCAGTGAGCAGTTGCTGCAGTAGTACAGGGGCCTTGTTTAACGCTCATTCCATTTAGTCCTATACAGAGCTTATTTACCTCCTAGTAATGCAATGCACATGTTGGCAATCATTGGTTTGCCATTTAAGAACAGAGTCATTCACATTTTATTGGTTTAAAAATGTCAAGAAATACTCAAGGCAAAGTTTTTTTCTTCTTCGATTGGGGGTAAAAAGAAGTTCAAAAATCATGACCAGCAGTATACTGTTAGCGAACATCCCCATGCTGCTGATAGCGATGTTTAGATGAATATGTACATATGTGCTGGGCGCTTTATTTTCAATAACAAAAACACACAACATGACAGTGGTGAGAAAAAAGTGATTAAGAAAGCATCTAACCATAGTGACATGGATATGTTTGCACCAGCTCTGGAATTTGCATCTAAAATGCAAGTAAATCAGTCGCATATGCGACCACGAGAGGTGACCAAAAAATGCCTTTTATTAGCCAATGGCTAGCAAATTGTACGATTTCAGTCACCTGTAGCCTAATTGAGCAAAGGACAAAAAATAACCACAGGAGAGTGCGCACATGCAGGGCTCGTTCACACAACTGTCACTGTCCCGATTGGACCAGTGCTGCTTTGTCGTGAAAGTTTATCATTTGCACATGTTTCGAAGTCTTGCCAATTTAAACATTTAAGCTCAAGAAGACAAAAAAGATAACTCACTTGCGATGTGTGAAAAGTTTTGTGTGCACCCAGAAAGCCACATCTGACAGCACGCAAATACTGATTTAAGCTCTCTTTTACGTCTTGTGCTTGAATGGACAATTTCACACAAAAATATGTAAAAATGCCCGTCTTGGCAAGTATCCTAATAAACGTAGTTGGTTATGTCTTTAGTGAATCTAAAAAAAATATTATATATATATATATACATATACAGCTATGAAAAAAATTAAGAGACCACTCCAAGTTCAGAAATCAATGTTAAGTGGTCTCTTAATTTTTTTCATATCTCACTCGGTGCTCTTCACTGTAAACCCTAATGCTCAAAATAATTAATTGGTTTGAGTAGGGCAAACATAAATTAATTAAATCAAATAATTTTTTATGAGTATTTAGAACTTTCTTTTTCTTTTGAGTTCATGGAACTGACACATTTTAAGTAATCTGAATTGTTTTGAGTTCTATGAACTTGTTTCTTTTAAATTTACCTGAAACTGGGCTATTTCCCAGCATGCTTTGCCATGGCAGGTGAAAGGGAAAATAAATGCTAAAATTAAGCGTTATATAATGTTTTTTGTGCAAGATTAATGTTAAGTGGGAGATTTAGTAGTGTTTAATGCTTTGCTATGCTAATTTAGAAACGTTTCTGTAATATGGTTTTTTGGGGGGGGGTTACCATCATGGTGACAAGTGGAGAATGGCGTTGGTTGGAGAACAGGTATGTTAAATATTCTATATTGCCTTACTCTTTCAGCAATTGCTATGCTTTGCTAATGTTATCAAGGCATTGTGTTACCAATTAGCATTCGCTGAATTAGCTAGTTATAGCTGGCTAAATTTCCACTCACTACTATACTATTTCACTACTAAAAATACCTAAATTGAGATTACATGATAATTTTAAGTTAAATGTATAAATTAACCTACTCAAAACTTACAATTTAAGAGCAAATAAAATGTATATGAGTACAAAATTGAAATCTGCCACTTCTGCTTTTTCTTAACTTAAAAAATGTGATGTAACTCATTACCTCAATTTTTTTTTGAGTTTCTTATTCAGGTTTACAGTGTTAACTGAATAACTTTTGTAACTTTAAGGATTAATCTAGATTTAATTTATACAGTGAAGACTATGCAGTGCTATTTTACATTTTATTACTTTATTCAATTTCTTTAACTAATCTACATGAAAAACCTGAAAAGCACTGTTTATTTAAATGGCATATTTTCTATTGTGTTTATTTGTGCTATCAGTTCATTCTTCGAATTCAACTGAAATATATCATGGCCTTTACACCATTTTCAGCTAAAATTTTAATTAGTGTGTTAAAATGTCAGAGTACAAAACAATAATGTATTTTTCTTACACCTTGAATGTGTCCTCATCCTAATCATTATCAACAGTTTTCCTGTAGCTCAGTGGTTAGAGCATGGCACTAGCAATGCCAAGGTCATGGGTTCGACAAATGTATAGTATAATGCAATGTAAGTCGCTTTGGATAAAAGCGTCTGCCAAATGCATAAATGTAAATGTAAATGTAAAAACACATTTTTAAATATATTTTTCAAGTTAAAGAAATATAATTAATGATTCATTCATGTTTCATATGACATTGATTTTACAACCTGAGCTAACCTTGCCTTGTCATAAAAAGGTCAACATATCTAGTTTAAGAGTCTAAATGAACTAAACAGCATGGTCTTCAGGAGTCCTCTCTGTAATATAATTTCCTGTTTCTGCATGTTGGCCGCACCTTGTGATTTGTGAAAAACATACGTTTTACAAATATTTGTAATATTTTAACAAAAATATTGAAAAATGTACGCAAGTCTGCCAACCCTTGCACTGTTCCTGGCTTTGTTTAGCACCTGCCGCTCTGCAGATGCTATTGAAAAATCCCACCATTATAAACATACAGCTGATGTTTATTTTTAACAAGATCCTTGATCAGTTCAGCCTGATCTTATTAGTTTGAAAGGTACATTTCGAAGTGAAGTGAAGTGAAGTGAAGTGAAGTGAAGTGAAGTGAAGTGAAGTGACATGTGGCCAAGTATGGTGACCCATACTCGGAATTTGTGCTCTGCATTTAACCCATCCAAGTGCACACACACAGCAGTGAACACACACACCGTGAACACACACCCGGAGCAGTGGGCAGCCATTGCTGCGGCGCCCGGGGAGCAGTTGGGGGTACAGTGCCTTGCTCAAGGGTCTCACCTCAGTCGTGGTATTGAGGGTGGGGAGAGCGCTGGACATTCACTCCCCTCACCGACAATCCCTGCCGGACCTGAGACTCGAACCCATGACCTTTGGGTTACAAGTCCGACTCTCTATCCATTAGGCCACGACTGCCCCAAAGGATTGTACACATTGGACAAAGGATTTCAATGTCCAATGTGTACAAACTAGATCTGACAGCAAACCTGCAACTGTGTGAGTGTATCATAAATGTATATAACAACATTATAAATCAACCTCACGGAAATAAATGAAGTAATAAAAAGGAAAATACAACCACATCATATAGTTATCCTTCTTTCTACGCAAAGATCCAAGGAGTCTGTTAATATACAGTCTCAGGTTTGTGTAAGAGTGAGATTTCACTCTCTCTGTCTGGTGATTTTGCAAAAAGATGGTTCCGTAAGATCTGCAAGCAGCAGCCTCCGGCAGAATTCCATACTAGCAAAATGAACCGGCCATTCCCTGCATCAATGCGAGTTTTATCCAGAGAACATGAGCACACACAAATACCTCTGTGTTCTCAGTGTTGCCTACAAACCCGAGGAAATTGTGAATATGACTTCCTGGATTTGGTGACCTTTGAGAGAGGATAGGAAAATCTCATGCTTACTGCAGTCTGCCAAATAAAACATTCAGACATGACATCATAGCAGTTAAGATAATTATAACAATGATTTGATTGTCGACTGATTGTCATAACAATAGAGAGACACTACAAGACTACACTGCATTAAAGGAATATGTCATTCAAAAATGAAAATTGTGTCAATTTACTCATTCTCATGTCGTTCAAAAAACTCATGCTGTGTCTTTCTTCTGCACAACATGTAAGAAGATATTTTGAAGAATGTTTCAGCTGTTTTTGTCCACATAATCCAAGAGAAGTAAGACATTTTTAAACTCAAAAAAAGACATACAACTTAATCCATGCAACTCAACTGGTAGTATTCCAATGTCATGATGTTTGGTCATGTGATGTGTGAGAACCAATGCGGTTTGAATAAAGGCTTGCGAGTGAATAAAGGCTTAAGTTTTTTGAGCTGTTCATCATTCAAAGTGATTTTAGCACTTCAGAACATTCATTTCATGCTTTGTCCTTTTTGAAGCTTGAAAGATTTGGACCCCATTGACTATCATAATATGGGGAAAAAAAGAGCAAACATTCTTCAAACTATGTTTTTTCTCTTATGTTCCGCAGAAAAAGGAAAGTCATGTAGTTTTATAACGACATGAGGGTGACTTTATGACCGAATTCTCTTTTTTTTTTTTCATCCAGTACTTTAATAGGCTGTTGTCAATTCAAATGGATGCTTTGTAGTGAAAAAATATATAAAAATGAGGTTATGACAAAAACACATGGTTGAATCAAACAAAGTGGTTGACCAAAATGGGTTTTTCAGTAGCTTTATATCTGGAGCAGGGTGACCAACGTCTTACATAATTTCAATATATACCTAAAACAAATGTAGGATTTAATTATTAAATGAGATGTACAACTTGCCAAGAAATAAACAAGCAATACTGTATATCAGTAGACCACTAAACACATTCATGCTAGTCTATTTAAAATGACCCTTGTCAAGCTACAAACCCTTGTTGTACATGCATAAGGCTTGAATCTATAAATGTGCTGTGCTCTAGCAGCTTTTAAAAGGATCCATCAGTGAATTTACAATAAGACAGCTGCATCATGGGGGATGGGTGGGCCTTCCCCCTTCTCTCCCTCTCTTTTCAGTAAAAAAAAAAAAGCCATTCGTCATCTGAGACATCATTATGACTACATATGTGATGATGTCATGTTTCGACTGCTACGCAACAATATTCTAATGGATTTTTTTCTCAAGGAGACACGCCTTGATATGTGCGGACCGGCCTACAGGCCTCAGCAGGAGATTGAAAACAACTACAATGCAAGGATGCAGCTATGATGTTAGAGATGCTCTCATCAGCACCAGAAATTGTTGCATCATCCCAGACAGGCAACGATGCTCGCATCAGCACTGCCTGCATCCCACTGGCTCTCTGCGGTCAGCCATCAACTACAACTGTGACCCATATCCATACATAACAGGCCTTTGAAAACATCAGCTTGCCTGCCCAATACTACGAATCTCTGCTGTTTCCAAGAATGCAGAAGATGTTTGCCTTTATCAACCTAATACAGTTCACTACATCTTTGCATGCTTCATTCTAAATAAAATAACTAGCAATTCATGTACATTTAATTGTATTCATATTAAATGCTTTGTTTTGTGCTGCAAAATGTTGCGATCCCAAATAATTAATGTTGTTAATTTAAAGGGCAAATCGCATAGTAATCTTTGCAGACAAAGAAAAAACTCTAAAACACAAGATATAACTGTAATATTTCACATATCGTAGTATAAACATTATACAATAGGTTGTTCATCGGACATAAGGCATGCATGCATGATGAATTACTTCATTTAAATGATCAGAGGACAATAATGACAACATGCCCTATGCATCTAACAACGCGCGTGAGCAACGAGCATCAACAACACCGCCACTTTCAGACATATGTAAGCATTGGCATTGCGCTAACACATTTGCATTGCATTTGATGTCGACACGATTAGATGCTGAGTGTGTGTTTACCTTTGTATATAATTCAGACGCAGCCATGATGATGGTCGCACAATGTTCCTGCAATCACAGTCAGCTGAACATCCGATCAGCAGCGAACATTCAAATCTCTCCTCTAGATCTCCCTCAGTGAAAAAAGCCTTTAGAAGGTTGTCATGAATGCAGAGGCTTCGGCTGATTCCTCATGAATCTGCCCGTGTTTCGGCGTGTCTCTGTTCGTTCTGGGTGCGATATGCAGGGAATGAGTCAATGAAAACGCGGTTGCCATGACCGAGAGAACTAATGACGCAAGAGTGCGCTCTGGTGGACAACACTGGTCTATCACAAACTGACATCCCACCAGTTTGCTATTATTCTGTTTTGTTTTATTTATTTATTTATTTATTTATTTATTTACTTACTTTTTAATGAGGACGCATAATGAAAATGATTCATCGTACTGCATGCATATAATTGTATAAAAATAAAATATATTAAAATTATATTTGCAAGAACAAATAGGCTATCAGAATCAGAATCAGAAAGAGCTTTATTGCCAGGTATGTTGTTTACACATACTAGGAATTTGTTTTAGTGACAGAAGCTCCACAGTGCAACAGAGTAACAGCGACAAGACACGACACATAATAAAAAGAATAAAATAATAATATACAAATTTACAAGATAGACAAAAGTGCAAAAAAAGCAAAAAACAATATATATATATATTTATATAATTATAATTTTATAATTTTTTTAATTTAATAAATAAAATTATAATTTTCACAATTCTTTTGAGTTTTCGTCTACTGAAATTATTATTATTATTTTTTTCAGAATTCTTCAGCTGAACAGTTTTGGTACAGTACAACTCGACTGAATGCACTATCCCTTACAACCTCGTGTTACTGTCAAAAATTAAATAAAGCGCTACCTTGATTAAGACTCCTTTAAGAATTCCTTTTGTCTACACTTTGCTTTAATCAGAGGAACAAATCAGCGCTGAACAAAACCTCTGGCGTTCTGAGCGGTGAGTGGATCCTATTACTCAACGCTACAAAAACATGTTATCCGCTTGTTAAGTCGTAAGGAACGCCGTTTCTGAGTCCAACGTACTCGTTTCACTTGCAAATGGCATTGACGGCCGTTTATGAGCGCTATTTATTCATATTAAACATCAAACATTTTAAAAAGTTAAACATTTTAAATATTTACAGTCTACACAACATTCTCCGTGCTCACAGCGTCACAGACATTAATATTTTAACAATTTATATTTAGATGAATCACTGTCTGGCCATCTGGAATTTTGGTATGGAGATAAAGGTTATGATTATATATTTTTTTGTAGTATTACACCACATTGTGTGTGTGTATTAGCACCGTTTGTTGTTTTTCTTGTGGTATGAGAGCGTTTGGACCCGGAAGCGCTGCCGCGTGACGTCAGACTTACAACCGAATAAGAAATGTTAGGTTACTGACATAACCCCGGTTCTCTGATAACATGAAGTGAGGTATGGGAACGTCTCAGGCATGACCGATCGCGTCTGCCAACCATGGCAGACCAATCGCTGCAGTGATCAGGGAGTCCTGCCTCATGCCGTTTCATCATCCTCCGCATATCTCTTCTCCGTGCAGGACATGCACTAGGATGTTTGTGAGAACGTGTTATGTTATCAGAGAACGTTTTCTTATAACAGTCGTTCATAAATACCTATGGGATATAGACAAAGTCCATATTGCGAATATGCTGACGAAGAAGACTAAAGAATGAGTGGGTTATTATCTGAATCTTAGCTCCTGACGGAGGTGAAAACAGAATGATATGAGGAATTTGCCCCTTAATAAAACTGCATTATACAACCTGACTACTCACTCCCAGGACTGATACCCCTTTTCCACCAAGGCAGTTTGAGTGCTGGTTCGGAGCCAGAGCCTAGTTTCAAATCAGTTCTTTGTCTTTCGACACACAAAGCACCAGCTCCGAACCAGGAAAAGTGGTTCGTAAGTAGCACCAAAACATTGCTGGGCTAGAACAGAGCCTATATGGCCTAAATGGCTCTGGGCTAGAAGTAAGAACCGCTTGCGTCAGGGGCTGGGGGCGGGGTTACCGTGACCAACAAGAAACTTGTGACCGCCATTTTTGAAATAGCAGCTAATCGAGCTAATAGCAGCTCGATTGTAATCTCCGTCTATATACAAATTACGGCGAGCCGTGTTTGGATGCCCATGTAGGTTCGCAAAGCCATTAGCATCAACAGTAGTGAAACATCCGCGATTGTTGATAGAAGGCTTGTTCGAGCTGCATCGGAGCAGCACGGACCGATTCGGCGGGTGCCGCGGATCCGCGGGAGCGTTTGTAGAGCATACGACTCCTTGTGCTTTTGGATCGTTCTCGCGGAGCTTTGATGTCATGCGCCGATCGCTATGCGAGAAGCCGATGCATCTCAAACAAGCCTGGTGTATTTGTGTTTGGCGCTGCGGCGCTAGCTTTGCTGTGAAATATGAGACGTATACAGTGACATAAGACCTGGCTCTGTGCTTGCAATCTAGGCCGTGGAGAGGCAAACCGGTTCTTAGAAGGCTCCTCAGTTGCACCAACTCCGAACTGGCACTAGCACTAGCTCTGAACTAGCACCCGGTTCGTGCTGGTGGAAAGGGGGTATCAGTGGACCAGAGAGGGTTCTGTCACATCCAGTCTATAGAAACGAACAAAAGAGACAAATAGCTGATTGCTCTTACGAAGTGTGCAGGTTCTCTGAACATACGTATACACGAACCGGTACAAACCGGACATAAACTGTGTAACGTCTCCTCCTCTGGGAATGAAAAGTGTGGTGGATGAAAAGCTAGCAGGTCCAATGATTGAACTACACCAGCGTGCTCAAACACTTTAGCCACAAATGCTGGGTTAGTTCTAAAAGTTACTGTTTGACCACCTGGAGCGAACATCATACATGAGGAGTGAACTGATAAACCATGTAGTTCACGCACCCTTTTTGCTGTAGTTTGAGCAAGTAACATAGACGTTTTAAAAGCAAGCAGCTTTAAGGCAATGTTATCAATGGGCTCGAAAGGGGCTTTTGAAAGCACGTTCAGAACCACAGAAAAGTCCCAAAATGGGACTAGCGGCTTCGATACTGGGTGTAGCCTACGTTCCCCTCTCATAAATCGACAGACGAGAGGGTGTTGGTCAACAGTACCCGAGTTAAGACCAACATAACATGCCGAGATAGCGGACAGATAAACCTTAACTGTAGAAAACTGTAGAAAAGGCTCTGCCCTTATCCAGAAGGTCCTGTAGGAAACACAGGACATCCGAAACTGAACACACGAAAGGAACAATGTTACTATTTGCACACCATCCCTCAAACACCTTTTGAGATTATTTGAGATTATTTAAAGAACGTGTCAAAGCAGCCCTCGCATTCTAAATTGTCTCATTCAGTTTCGGAGGTAACCCAGCTGCATTCAGATTTAGCCTCTCACAGGCCAGGCCCAGAGAGCTAGTTTCTGAGGGCAGGGGTGAAATATGTCCCTTGTGCTTGTGAGAGGAGATCCCTGCACGCTGGTAATGGCCATGGCTGGCCACAGTCTCCCTGGCCAGTATGGCGTGATCTGAATCATTACATGTTTGCATTCCTGAACCCAACGTAGTGTTGGCTCGATCAGGCTCAATGGGGGAGCACGTAAAGTAACGTAAAGTCTCTCTCATTGCAGGACAGACCTCAAATGCCTCTCCTTCTTTTTCACATTTCTCATTGCTGACATATTCTCTTCGTCAGAGATGCCTGACAAACCTAGCCATAGAGATTTCTCTCCCACAACCGCTAAGCCCATAATCCAACCGCAACTTCAAACTTCTCCATGGGACATGCGCAGGTATAAATCTGCAATGATGCATATCTCAACTCAGAGAGCTGGGTTGGGAGATCCAGAGTCCAGCTGACGCCCAATCTCCTCTTATAACTCCGCTTGACAGGCTGTAAGGAGGGACATCGCGTTCAAAGCACGAACGGCCAGTACAGATGATTTATAAATCTTTTGAAAAACAGAGGCGGTGAAGCGCTCTGTTTTCCCTGGCAGCTGGAATGAACTGTCCCGCTGGATGGAGACGTGACGGAAGTCTCTTTCCATCATACAGGTCTCTCTCAGCCGCTTGACCTGCCGGTTGGGAGGGCCAGTCGATTGACAGATCCATGTCCATCTGTACAGGGGAGGATGAACTCTTATCCTGTGCACTCGGCGGACGCGACTGATTCAGGGGAAGAATATCATCTTCATCATCGTCACCCTCATCCTCGAGGATGGTCGATAATACTTTGTCATCTTCCTCTCCCGCTAACGGATCTTCAAACAGCAGGGGAAGAACGGGTGACAGCCTCTCCATCATCTCTCCCCACGAGCTGGCGGCTCCTCCATCGGTTCCTCTGTGGGTGGATCCGACTTCCCAGCTACTGCCACGCGGAGTCACACCTGAGGGGTTCCCATCGGGAGATACTGAACGAATGTTAGAAAGAGAACTCTGCCTATGTTTGAGCCCGTAAAGCATTTTTATTTGATCTTAGTTGTTCTTTAAAAAAAAAAAAAATCAACAACATTTTTATTACCCATTTAAAGTGTTTATTACAAACAAATTATAAAATTATATTAAAAAAAAATGAATAAATGTAACTGAACAAAAAGTTTCCTTGCATTTACTGTCCTGCGAAAACAGGTGCTGCAGCACCCCTTGTCATGATCACCTGCTGGAGTGCCCTTGATAGCCACCAGAGGGCACTCCACCCCGGACTATTGCCACTATCACGGACTCCATTTCAAATAACCCACTTCCCAGGCTCATTACTTTTCATTGCACTCAGCTGTATTCACTCCTGTCATTAATTTCTGTCTATTTATACCCGGTTTGGTTTTTTCATGATCATTGAGGTTTTGTGTAACGTTACCTGCACGTTTGAGCACTATCCCTGGTTTGTTTTCTTGTTTTTGTGGCATGTTTTCATGGATTTTGACCCTTTGTCTGGCATTGTACTCCTCTTTGGATATCCCTAAATAAAAGCTGCAATTGGATCTTACCCACAAGTCTCAGAGCAGCATGACACCCTTAGGCAGCATCCCTACTATTGCCTACTTCCAGCGCAAGTTATGTTTTTCAGTTTAAGTAAAGTTTATGTCGGCTAATGTGAAGTGACATGTGTGAAGTGAAGTGACATGTGGCCAAGTATGGTGACCCATACTCGGAATTTGTGCTCTGCATTTAACCCATCCAAGTGCACACACACAGCAGTGAACACACACACCCGGAGCAGTGGGCAGCCATTGCTGCGGCGCCCGGGGAGCAGTTGGGGGTACGGTGCCTTGCTCAAGGGTCTCACCTCAGTCGTGGTATTGAAGGTGGGGAGAGCGCTGGACATTCACTCCCCTCACCGACAATCCCTGCCGGACCTGAGACTCGAACCCATGACCTTTGGGTTACAAGTCCGACTCTCTATCCATTAGGCCACGACTGCCCCCCTAATGTAAGTGAACTTAAAGTGTTAGTTCACCCAAAAATATTTTGTTTCGAATTAGTGGTTCGGAGCACGTATAAAACTGCCGAAGTCATGTGATTTCAGTAAACAAGGCTTCGTTACATCATCAGTGTTTTGAAATTTCAATGGTTCACCACTGGGGAGCGTGACTTTGGCAGTTTGATACACGCTCTGAACCACTGATTCGAAACAAAAGATTCGTGAAGCTTCATGAAGCAGTGTTTTGAAATTGCCCATCACAAGATATTGTTGAATAAAATCGTTATTTTGTTTTTGCTGCACAAAAAGTATTCTCGTCGCTTCATAACATTATGGTTGAACCACTGTAGTCACATTAACTGTTTTAAATACGTCTTTAGTAGCTTTCTGGGGCCTCATTTATAAAACTTTGCGTACGCACAAAACAGGCCCTGAAAGTGCGTACGCCAGTTCCTACGCATAAGTTGTGATTTATAAAAACAAACTTGACAGGAAAATTTGCGCTCTTCCGTGCAAACTCTGACCCATGCGTACGAACATTTTGGAGACAGAGCAGTTTGGCGACACCGATGGTGAGCTGAGGGACTGACGGCAGATGAAGGAAAACCACTTTAAATCCTAATTATCCCACTGCGCAATGTGACGTCGGAGTGACGTCTTTTTCATGTAATTTTTGGACGTCCAAATTCGGTCCATTGAAGGGGTTGTTTTGTAACGCCAGGCGACGTCTTTTTTCAACGTCTTCCACACGTCTAATGTTGACGTCCATGGGACCTCCGTGTAAGGGCTATTTATTGTCCAAATGTGGTCGTTTGTGGACGTCTTTTCAACATTTATAACTTTATTTTATAACTTCTAATTTCAACAGGAAATGCATTACACCTTCGTATGCATCTCCAGTTATCACCTGCTGCCGAGACAATCAAATGGAGTTTTTGGAAAATGATCTAGTCCCATTTCAGAAGGTGGCATACTGTTCCAGATCATTTTTCAAAAACTCCATTTGATTGTCTCAGCAGCAGGTGATAACTGGAGATAGCAAAGCTACAGGAAAATTAACTGGCACAGAAAACATGTCCTCCACCCTTTGAAAACATGGGACTACATACAACACTACAGTTATACAAATACAAATAAATCACAATTCAATATCCCCATTTTCATCTTTATTCAAAAATAAATTGCCCTGAATGGCATCAGAAGGGCACCAGACATATTTAGAGGAAACGTTCACCAGCGATGCAGGTTGAAAACCTGTGCCGTCATTTTGCAATGGTTGAACACTCGCGTGAAATGCCTGTCGTGTTGCCTCGGCCAATCAGAGTGGCGTTTACTGGTTGGGTTATGATGATGTGCTGCCTCGACCAATCAGAGTGATGTTGACTGGTTTTTGTCTCTTTGGTTGAAATCCAAAGCTCTTGATAGAGGCTGCGTCCGAAAACTGGAAAATGCTGCCTTCTGAGGACACATTTCAAGGTAGTAAGGCATCAAGGCATGTCCGAATCCAATGTTAGCTTCACTTCCTGTCTCATGAGATACCTTCATCTGATCTAGTTTTGAAGGAAGCATAGATGTATCCTTCGCTCCCTTTGATATCCCACAATCCTGTGCTTTCCATTCTGTGACAGTTGAGCTAGAAAAATAAAGATGGCGTCCGAAAGTTGCGTTTGCTGCTCGGTTTGTGAATAAATGTACGATTTTGACCAACATAATTCAATTTTGATATCATTTCTATCAAAAAGTTACTACTGTAGTAATTAAATATTTGTTTAGTTCTCACCAAATCTCGCGCTATATTGCTGTAGATCATTAAACTGTTACGGTGCCTCAGAAGTCTGTCCGAAGTCAGTTTCGTGAGGTGCCTTCATGCACAAACGCTGCCGTACAAGTCATTCTCTTATAAGACAGCGAGGCAGCAAGACAGCTACCTAGGTTTTCGGACGCAGCCAGAGAGTTGTCCTCGCCTGTCCTTTAGCTGCTGTTGGTTCTTTTTAAATTAGAAATAAGGAGGATAGGCCTAATAAATGCTACCATGAAATTATTTTCTGAACTATAATTTCCCACAAATTGCATTTCCAAATAAATAAACAGATACATGCAAAAATAAATGTATGCATAAAGAAATAACTTGATTAGGCTACTTTAAATAACCAGTTAAAGAAAAAATAAAAATAAAAAATAAAACATGGCCTGAATAAATAAATAGGCATTCACATAATAAATCGTGTTTGTTTATAAATAATCTGTATGTGAAGAGTTCAGATGCAAAAGCCGCTAATTGCAATCTGAAATTCTTCTAGAATGATCATTTTTATAAAGCCTGTATAGTTAAGTACTTTCACTTAAATGACAATTAATAGGTAATTTGCATTGCCATTTAAGTGAAATTATTGAACTTAAATATACAAGCTTGATAAAAATGATCATTCTAGAAGAAAATTTCAGATGGCACTTAGAGGCTTTTGCATCTGAACTCTTCATGTATTAATCATGTTGATAGGCCCTATAAAACAAATATTACATATTAATCATGTAAATTTCATGCACCTGTTATAGACGTCCAAATGATGTCCAAAAAAATGACCCAGTTCAAAGGTCAAATGTTGAACGTCAAGATGACGTCCAAGTTGGGTCATGGTTGGATGTCCAAATAGTGGACCTAGTTTGGACGTCAAATAGATGTTCAGAAATGGTCATGGACCGACTGACCTAATATAGACATGATCTGCACGTCTGTCCGACGTCCAATGTTTAGTGGGATGAGTCATAATCATAAATACAGTGCATGTTCATAATAACGGTTTAAATAAATAAAAGAATGATTTAAACTCGCATGGAAACTCCCGTTTTCATTTTTATATACACATTTACATTAATATTACACTTTCACTATTTGCGATAAGCACTGAAATTACATTACGCAGTCATTAAGGAGAAGTTAAACAAAAATGATATGATTTTAGATAGTAGATGTGCTACTTTCGATCACAATAATTCGAGCGCAATAATTCCTCCTTAAACTAAACTGCAGATGTTATGACAAAATATTTTAGCGAGAACGACGATCAGTGATGCACACTTAACTTCGATATTATGGAAGACACTGCTTGATTCGGTGGTCGAACGGTCCGTTGTCCAGTTTGAATAGGTCCAATGATAATATCTTACTGTACAACCGCAGCTGCACAGAGGTGTTGATGTCGTGTGAAGGATCTTCAAACAATTACCACTGTATTTGAAGGATATAATTAGAGGAAAACGGTAAGATTTGCACGTTTCCTTTTTTAAAATACTTTGTCAGTGACGCGCTGAGACAGACAATTGTATTTACATTGCAATAAATAAGTAGGCCTATCTGTTTCCACTAAAAATAGCCTATAAACTTCCTAAAAGATATGATCATCCTTATCAGCAAAACTGCATAAATTTGATTCGAATTGTTTAAAACTATTAAAATACTATTTGGCCAGTGGAAATGAATGAATCAACTCCATTCTAAAACCTTTATCTTAAGTATTTTATACAATTTTGTTTTTATGGATATTTTGATATATTTATTCGAAAACATAAAGAGGATATTGAATGATTTTTATCAATGCACAAATGGCATTTATAGTCCATATCTAATATTTTCCAATGTCTTGTACCTTTGACGGTGTTAACCATGGTGTCACGTGCATGGAAATGATATGCAGATGAGGTTATGCATAGTAAAACTAGGCGTCATAAGCTCCATATATGGTGATTTCGGGGAGGAGACAGGGTGGAGATGCACGTACGCACAATCTTTCGCTGACTGGGATTTATAAAGGGATTTGTGCGCAGGTTCTGCCGTACGCATGGTTTTATAAATCTGATTTTTTTAGTGCGTACGCAGAATCTAGCTTTTGCGCTTACGTACACTTTTAGGATGAAATCTACGCAAAGTTTTACAAATGAGGCCCCTGGTCACTGAAAGTGTTAATTGTCTTGCTGGCAATGCAGGCCTCACTGAGCCATCAGATTTTATAAAAAAATATCTTAATTTGTGTTCCGAAGATGAACAAAGGTCTTGTGGGTGTGGAACGACATGAGTAATTAATGACAGAATTTTCATTTGTGGGTGAACTAACCCTTTAACTTACCAGTTAATGTTATCACCATTATGACGGCGATTCTGCTGACAGTCAGAAAAACCCTTCCAAAATGAAAAACGACGTGTTCATTTTGCTGTTAACATTACAAGTGAAAACATTTGAAAATATGTTTTTACATAAAGTAAAAATATTATAACCTTTTTGGTGAGTTTCTGGTACATTCTCTTTTGTCCATTAACTGCTTGAGTTACAGAAAAATTACAGTAGTGACCATATTTTCCCATAATCCTTTGCTGTTTCAACCCAGTCTCGGACAGGAAGTGCAGCGTGTAGGAACACTCGAGTCACAGGATGCGCACACACTTTATGGTCAGCAATATTGTTATGTTTAAGGACATTATGAAATTAAGATAATGTCTGTACTATGTTATGATTGTACTGTACAATTAAATACAATCGATGCTAAGTCTACAATCTGAACACCTCACTCAGGGGCCAGGGCGTATGTTAACTGAATTGAGAATCTCTCCTAAAAATCCGATAACATCAGCAATTTTCATCCACACAGCTTATTTCTGTATTTTGTCTTTAAAGAAACAGTGGTTTGTTGCATATAATTCAGGGTATTTCCCAACTTCATTTAGTTTTTCATCATCTTCATGTTACACTTCTATACGCTATATATTGTAGTCAACTTAAGTGTGTTGTGACCTAGTGCCTCCAGTAGGTGTCAACACACGATACTGAATGTAATCACATCAGGCAAAAGTTATGCTTTTGCTCTGAAATTAGTGAATGGAAAAAATGGCACAATAGGGCAAAATGAAAGATTAGAAAGGGTAACGTTAATATAGTTTTTTCCATATGTTTAGACTTTATTTAAAAAAAGTAGTTAAACTATTATTGTAAAACAATGTATCTTGCAGCACATGGGTGAAGTAAATTACACACAATGTACATTAACAAAGATTTGAGACAAATATAATGTAAATTTAATATAAAACTATGTAAATGGCGCTCTGTGATGAGGCAGGATTTTGAACAGCGTCCTGAGTTGTAGCTGGGTGCCGTGGACAGGAGCCAAATGGGCTTCTGGTGTGTTTACACTCATAGAAAGTGTTATGAAATCACAGTAAGAAAAAATAATGACTTTATATTTCACATATATTTAAGGCTAAAATAATTTTTTCACAATTAGTTTTCAACATCTTGACCTTTGGCAAATTTGGCAAAACTGCACACACATTCAAATGCATTTTCGCTATCTGAAAAGTAGTGAAAGAGTTTCAAAAAACAATAAAACAATCATTAACATTTTTTTTTTTCTTGGAATAACAAATCAGTGATTGTAGTACAAGTGAAAAGCAACAAGACTCTTTTTCAGTGTAGGCCACACTTTCCACACACATCTCAATCTTGACCTGTTTAGTCATCATTTTTGGAGCATCCCTGATTGTCAGTGAAGTGAGGCCAATAGGCAGTGGCATCTTTCCTGAGCTTACTAACATAAACCTAAAACACAGGCAAAAAGGCTATTATTATGCCTGCCAGTAATGAACAATAGTGCAGATATACAGAAAAAAATCTATTCCCTAATAGGACTTTGTCAATTATGAGATTTAAGAGATTCCTCTGAGAAACCTAACAGTAAGGTTGATTCTCATTTAAACTGTCACTGCTGTCGCCGTTCCCTCTATAATGGCAAGTAAAAGTATGTCTCCATCTAGTGGTGAGTTACAAGAAGATGATGGGTTAATCCCATTTAAAGGATAAGTCCACTTTTAAATAAACTTTTCCTGATAATTTACTCACCCCCATGTCATCCAAGATGTCCATGTCTTTCTTTCTTCAGTCGAAAAGAAATTAAGGTTTTTGATGAAAACGTCTAAACTAATTGTTATATACTATTGAACTAGCATATTGCATATAAAAATTAGTTCAAACTTTGACCTGTGGAGGGCAGTAATACACTTAGCAGCATCTACACTGCTGGAATTCAAATAGAGAAGAAGAAGAGAGCTAGTTTAAGATGAGCATTTCTGGTTAAAACTTATATAATTTAAAAAAAAATTCAGAAAATGAGCGATTTTTTCACTAGATAAGACCCTTATTTCTCATCTGGGATCGTGTTGAACAATTTGAAGCTGCAGTGAAACTAATTATGACCTTCAACTGTTTGGTGCCCATTGAAGTCTACGATAAGGAGAATAATCCTGGAATGTTTTCATCAAAAACTTTAATTTCTTTTCGACTGAAGAAAGAAAGACATGGACATCTTGGATGACATGGGGGTGAGTAAATTATCAGGAAAAGTTTATTTAAAAGTGAACTAATCCTTTAATGCATCTCATTGTGTAAGATTTGCAAATTCAGAAGTTTTACAAACTTTGCCAACTTTTTTGAATGACTTAACCGAGACCAAAAATGTGATGTTACTCATTTAATACATGAGTTTCCTTCTTTGTTTGGGGGTGTCCTTTCAATCCCTAATGTACTGCAACATGATATACAAGTCAACTGTACTGTCCCGATCAAACAGCATGCTTACAGGGTCAATGCTGTTAAGCGAATGCAGATAAAATCTGAGGTTGAACATCTGTTGACTAATGGACTAGCAATGACTAGCTGAACCTAGTTTCAGTTCCTGGAGTAGTCCGTGTTTGCTTGTGAAGAAGTCAGATGGAACCAGTAGTTTCTGTACAGATTACAGAAAAGTTAACTCAGTTACAGTACCAGATAATTGTGTGGGTAACTTGGGTCCTGCCAGATTTCCCAGCAAACGTGTCCCTGGCCAAAAATAGTCGCGGTGGGATGGCATAAGTCTGTAAAATTATGTAACACTGAACATTTCCTAAAAATGCATTCAAATACATTTGTGTCTACAGTTCTCTGGGGTTGCATGTATACTTGTTGTTTTGACTTTTACCTGCATGTCGTTTAATACCGTGTTGTGAATCAGTTGTGAGAGGACATCCATTAGGTGACGTCCTTTACACTAGTCCATCATGACCCTCTATGAAATCATTATTAAATTTAATTAAATTTGTGCTTACACCATGGTTAATATTGCAATAACTGCAATAAGAGCCCCAAATACCCTGTTGAAAAAACCAGCATATGCTGGTTAAGGTAGGTTTTGAAGCTGGTATGAGCTGGTTTATGCTGGTCCTATGCTGGTCTTTTCTTTTCTTTTCTTTTTTGAGTATAGGCCCTGTTCACAATGACGTCAGTTAACGCCCGCCTATCCGCAAAGTAGTGGATCTTTAGTTCCGTCTTACCTTCGCGCCAGAGACTTTTCGGGAAAATGTTTTAATAACTTTACATTTTAACTGTTTATGTCAAGAATTTACACAGTCGGGTTCTTTTGGTAACGTTATTTATTATTTCCTTTCTGTAACTGCCTTGCTTAGGGTTTCTGCGAGCAGAAACTTTAGCAATGTTGTGTCCATTAATTGCTGTCAGTTTTATCACAACGATTGTGTGTCCACACAAATCTGTTAGCCTATTTGGAATAACAAGAATATTGTCTTTAAAAACAAATCTTTATTTTTAGAAATTGGTACGAGTAGCCTAATGGACACCTGAAAGTAGCACATCCACATAATACTCAGAATAATTAATGGTGTGAAGATTTTAGATCATTTTACATTATACCAGTTTAAACTGAACTGGTGCAATATATTAAGATTGTGTTTAATGTTTTGTGATTGTGATTAATGTTTTTCCCTGGAGAAATAATTTGATTTCATTCATTTAATGCTGCTATAACAATGAGTACTGTTGTAAATCCTCTGTGTATTTTTGTATGCAACAGTCTTTGTAACACAGTTCGTAAGTATGGGAAGAAGGAGGCGGGAACCGGCGAACGTTTAACAAAACTTTAATACCAAAATAAACAAAGAATAAACAAAAGTAATGCCGGCAGACCCTCATGGACGTCTGCCGGCCACACGAACATAACCAAACATCAAATAAAATCCAGGCCTGGTCCTCTCTCGTCCTTCACTGTCGTCGCTCCTCCTTTTATGCTTTCGGAGCTCCTCCGTGAGAGACTCAAGGCCGGTGTACCTCGCAGGTGAAGCTCATTATCTCTCGCGTCACCGGCCTCGCGCCGTTCCCTCACGGCTCTCGCCCGCCCTGCTCGCCACAGTCTTGTTCTGCAATAACGAGATGAATGATGACAATGTTTTTTTACTATGGTAAAAATGCCGTGTACAGGAGTCAGTTTTTACAACATTAACAGTCTTCATGTAGAAGTAGTATTATATTAAACACAATTTTTATTTACTTATTATGAATGTCATATTTATCGAAATAAAACTGCAAAAAAAACCTTTTTGATATTAAAAAAGAATAAGCTAATGTTGATCTTTACATACAGGAACTGAAATAAGTAGTACATTAAGCATTGCGTGAGAAGTTTTTTGTCTGCACGTAAATGTCGGAAACGTGTTTATTTCACAAATACTGACAAATACATATAAACAGCTTAATCTGCAATAAAGACAGCAAAGTTGGTAAGTTACTACAGGATTATGGGCAGCAGAAAGTGTACGGCTTCAGTGCTCCGTATTCAACTCCTCCTCCGACTTCAAGCAGCAAATCTCGCCGATCGGTAAGTTCGTTTGAGATCTGCCAAACACCTCGCCTTGAATTTACATGAAATTAGGCGACTATAGTCATCCTTTAAACACATTTGTGGCATATGTACAATTATTTGTTGCACTCCATTCGAGTGGCGCTAGTGTTCCACTGCTGACGGAAGTGAGGATCCACTGCTTTGAGTCCAAACGGAAGTTGTGTGACGTCACGTGAAAAGGGCCTATTTTTGCACTTTTGGAGAGACTGAAAATCGTTTCGATCAACTTTTACTTTTGAAAATCCCTTTTTGAGAAGCACTGCAAGACAGACCCTGTTTAGGTGTGTCACATGTGTCCCTTGGTTGAGCGCCATTTTGTTCCAGAGAGTTCCCAAGTTTTTTCCTGGGCCGTGCTAAAACTTCTCGTTTTTTTGTTTATTACCCTGCCATCCTTAGGACATCTCATTGTCCTGTCTCAGCTGTTTGTCTCATTGTTGCAAGTCATCTCAAGTCATATCAAGTTATCGCATCAAAGTCATCGTTGCTACAGACTGGTACAAGAGTTCGTTACACACACACACACACACACTTTCTCACTCACTCACTCACTCACTCACTCACTCACTCACACACAAATACTATACATAACTTGTATATTTTCTGTAGCTTCACGCCTTGTATGTATTCCTGTCTATTTGGAAAGCTGAACATCAGTTTATTATATCACTGGAAAGTTTGCTTGGCTTTCCTGTAGCTCAGTGGTTAGAGCATGGCACTAGCAATGCCAAGGTCATGGGTTCGATCCCAGGGATTGCACATACTCAAGATACAAATGTATAGTATAATGCAATGTAAGTTGCTTTGGATAAAAGCGTCTGCCAAATGCATAAATGTAATGTTTATTCTCAGTGCATCAGTTTATGTGTGTTTATATAGTCATTCAAAATGCTGTTTATCTTAATTTCAGAAAAGATTAAAGACCCCATGAACACTAACTCTAAATGCTTCAATTTAGTGTTGTTCAGTCCAAAGTTTGAAATTATTACACAAGTGTGTTATTTTTCTGTCTGTAAGATTTTGAAAAGGATCATTTAGTTAACGTGACTATAATTACAGGAAAAATATCATCTATTTCCATATTCTGAGGTTCCCAATCTGAATAAATCCAGATTCATAAATAATGAACTATTTATTTATTTGCACAATCATTCTTTGTGTGACATGAATCAGTGTGTTCAGGGTCTGATCTTTACTGCAGGCCTGTTTAACAGCCTGAATGTCATTTGTGCTTTTGCACGTGTCAAAAATACACTTTCATTATTGATTAACCACTATATAGTTTATGGTGGTTTATAAACCCTGACGGCACCTATTGTGAAGAAAAACAAATAAAAATTAAACGGAAGTGCGGCCACAGCTTACTTTTCAAGTGAAATTAGCTCTCATCAACTACTAAAATCTTTTCTCATTTCAGTAATGTGTATGAATGAATTTCACTGAGGTTGATCAATGTGCATGAATGAATTTCAGTAATGTTGATCAGTTTTTTGTTTCAGTAGTATTTGTAAGAGTCTTTTTAGTAATGCATATGAATGAATTTCACTATGGCTGATTAATGTTTTTCGTTTCACTAGTGTTTGTAACAGGCTTTTAAATAATTATGGCCTATATGGCCTCTCATAAAATTTTACATTAGGATACTTTCATTTAAAGTTCAGTTAGCAATACTAGTAGATAAATAGTATGTAGTGGAAAGCACATGTCCTGTGAAGATAACACAGGACACCCTACTTAAAATCATAGTTCACCCTAAAATGACAATTCTGTCATAATTTACCCACATTAAATGCACATTGCCCACCGTGCACAGTTGCACTAAAGCAACCAGGGTGGCGGTGACAAACAAAGAGTGAACCATTACTAATGCTGACAACAACAACAACTCAAGATGGAAAATTGTAAAATGATTCATTTCGTAAATATCTTAAGTATCTTTCTTGGCACTTTTTCCTTTGACTGCTTGTGATTTAAAATATTATTTTCTTTTCCTTATATTTTCTCCTCTGTATTATGTAAAGCTGTGCAACAATGTGCATTGAAAAAGATGATGTATTGAATTGTAAAATAAATTTGGATTAAAGGGTTAGTTCACCCAAACATGAAAATTCTGTCATTTATTACTTACCCTCATGCCGTTCCACACCCGTAAGACCTTCGTTAATCTTCGGAAGGCAAATTAAGATATTTTAGTTGAAATCCGATGGCTCCATGAGGCCTGCATAGGGAGCAATGACATTTCCTCTCTCAAGATCCATAAAGGTACTAAAAACATATTTAAATCAGTTCATGTGAGTAAAGTGGTTCAATATTAATTATAAAGCGACGAGAATATTTTTGGTGCGGCAAAAAAACCAAAATAATGACTTATAAAGTGATGGCCGACTTCAAAACAATGCTTCATGAAGCATCGGAGCACAAATGAATCAGCTGAATCTGCTGTTCGGAGCGCCAAAGTCACGTGATTTCAGCTGTTGTTAGTTTGACACGCGATCCGAATCATGATTCGATACATTGATTCATAATGCTCCGAAGCTTCCTGAAGCAGTGTTTTGAAATCGGCCATCACTAAATAAGTCGTTATTTTGTTTTTTTGGCACACCAAAAATATTCTCGTCGCTTTATAATGTTAATATTGAACCACTGAACTCACATTAACTGATTTAAATATGTTTTTAGTACCTTTATGGATCTTGAGAGAGGAAATGTCATTGCTCCCTACACTCTCAGAAAATAAAGTACATAATTGTACCTTTAGGGGTACAATGGCTTGTCACTGGGGCTGTACCCTCAAGGGTACAGCTTATGTACCCTCAAGGGTACAGCTTATGTACCCTTGGCATATGCTTGGGAACATATATGTACCTTTTTGACCCTCAAAAAGGTACATACATGTACCTTGAGGTCCAATAATAAGCCCTATGGGGTACGTTATTGTAGATTGTACCTTGGGGGACAGAAATGGACTCCTACTGTACCCCTATTTCTGAGAGTGTATGCAGGCCTTACGGAGCCATCAGATTTCAACTAAAATATCTTAATTTGTGTTCCGAAGATTAACGAAGGTCTTACGGGTGTGGAACGGCATAAGGGTGAGTAATAAATGACAGAATTTTCATTTTTGGGTGAACTAACCAGTAGTGATACCCTGGTGCTTGTGTCAAAAATGATTGATGATGACCTTTGACCTGTCTGACCTCTGTGACCTCTGGGGGCCACCCACGACGTTCCCCTCCCCCCACGGACCACCCACGAAGTTTCCCCATCCCCCAACCATGGGTGACCGTAGTATCACCCCAATGACCTTTGACATTGTTGGTGATTCTCCGGGGATCGAAATGACCTTTGTCCGCATATTTTGAATAGCGATGTTGACCTGTGAACCTCTGGACGTCTTCTGGGTGATCAAATGGCAAACGGATGATTTTAAAGGGTTGAGGGTCATTTTTGAACTC